>RYYW01000166.1:38004-48187 GCA_013621005.1 Aeschynomene evenia | reverse complement strand
AGCCTATTATGGTCCTAATTGAGTGTATTGAGCCTCATTAGGTCATACTTTGGTCAGCTGTTCCATTGTAGTCACTAGGAAGGTTTAGATAACCAAAGGATGATGTAATGAGCCGATTTTGGTCCTAATTGATGTATTGAGCTTCATTAGGTCATACTTTGGTCAATTGTTCCATTTTAGTCGCTAAGAAGGTTTAGATAACCACAGGATGATGTAATGAGCCTATTATGGTCCTAATTGAGTGTAATGAGCTTCATTTGGTCTTAGTTTGGTAAATGACTCCATTTTAGTCACTAGGAAGGTTTAGTTAAATGAATGAGCCGATTTTGGTCCTAATTGAGTGTATTGAGCTTCATTAGATCATACTTTGGTCAATTGTTCCATTTTAGTCACTAGGATGGTGTATAACCAAAGGATGATGTAATGAGCCTATTTTGGTCCTAATTGAGTGTATTGAGCTTCATTAGGTCATACTTTGGTCAATTATTCCATTTTAGCAACTAGGAAGGTTTAGATAACCAAAGGATGATGTAATGAGCCTATTTGGTCCTAATTGAGTGTAATGAGCTTCATTTGGTCTTAGTTTGGTCAATGACTCCATTTTAGTCACTAGGATGGTGTAGATAACCAAAGGATGTTGTAATGAGCCTATTATGGTCCTAGTTGAGTGTATTGAGCCTCATTAGGTCATACTTTGGTCAGCTGTTCCATTTTAGTCACTAGGAAGGTTTAGATAACCAAAGGATGATGTAATGAGCCTATTATGGTCCTAATTGAGTGTATTGAGCTTCATTAGGGCATACTTTGGTTAATTGTTCCATTTTAGTCGCTAGGAAGGTTTAGATAACCACAGGAAGATGTAATGAGCCTATTTTGGTCCTAATTGAGTGTATTCATTAGGTCATACTTTGGTCAATTGTTCCATTTAAGTCACTAGGAAGGTTAGTTAACAAAGGATGATGTAATGAGTCTATTTTGGTCGTAATTGAGAGTATTGACCTTCATTAGGTCATACTTTGGTCAATTGTTCCATTTTAGTTTTTGATAACCAAAGGATGATGTAATGAGCCTAGTTTCGACCTAATTGAGTGTATTGATCTTCATTAGGTCATACTTTTGTCAATTGTTCCATTTTAGTCACTAGGATGGTGTAGATAACCAAAGGATGATGTAATGAGCCTATTATGGTCCTAGTTGAGTGTATTGAGCTTCATTAGGGCATACTTTGGTCAATTGTTCCATTTTAGTCGCTAAGAAGGTTTAGATAACCACAGGATGATGTAATGAGCCTATTATGGTCCTAATTGAGTGTATTGAGCCTCATTAGGTCATACTTTGGTCAGCTGTTCCATTGTAGTCACTAGGAAGGTTTAGATAACCAAAGGATGATGTAATGAGCCGATTTTGGTCCTAATTGAGTGTATTGAGCTTCATTAGGTCATACTTTGGTCAATTGTTCCATTTTAGTCGCTAAGAAGGTTTAGATAACCACAGGATGATGTAATGAGCCTATTATGGTCCTAATTGAGTGTAATGAGCTTCATTTGGTCTTAGTTTGGTAAATGACTCCATTTTAGTCACTAGGAAGGTTTAGTTAACCAAAGGATGATGTAATGAGCCGATTTTGGTCCTAATTGAGTGTATTGAGCTTCATTAGATCATACTTTGGTCAATTGTTCCATTTTAGTCACTAGGATGGTGTATATAACCAAAGGATGATGTAATGAGCCTATTTTGGTCCTAATTGAGTGTATTGAGCTTCATTAGGTCATACTTTGGTCAATTATTCCATTTTAGCAACTAGGAAGGTTTAGATAACCAAAGGATGATGTAATGAGCCTATTTTGGTCCTAATTGAGTGTAATGAGCTTCATTTGGTCTTAGTTTGGTCAATGACTCCATTTTAGTCACTAGGATGGTGTAGATAACCAAAGGATGTTGTAATGAGCCTATTATGGTCCTAGTTGAGTGTATTGAGCTTCATTAGGTCATACTTTGGTCAGCTGTTCCATTTTAGTCACTAGGAAGGTTTAGATAACCAAAATGATGTAATGAGCCTATTATGGTCCTAATTGAGTGTATTGAGCTTCATTAGGGCATACTTTGGTTAATTGTTCCATTTTAGTCGCTAGGAAGGTTTAGATAACCACAGGAAGATGTAATGAGCCTATTTTGGTCCTAATTGAGTGTATTCAGCTTCATTAGGTCATACTTTGGTCAATTGTTCCATTTAAGTCACTAGGAAGGTTTAGTTAACAAAGGATGATGTAATGAGTCTATTTTGGTCGTAATTGAGAGTATTGACCTTCATTAGGTCATACTTTGGTCAATTGTTCCATTTTAGTCACTAGGAAGGTTTTGATAACCAAAGGATGATGTAATGAGCCTAGTTTCGACCTAATTGAGTGTATTGATCTTCATTAGGTCATACTTTTGTCAATTGTTCCATTTTAGTCACTAGGATGGTGTAGATAACCAAAGGATGATGTAATGAGCCTATTATGGTCCTAGTTGAGTGTATTGAGCTTCATTAGGGCATACTTTGGTCAATTGTTCCATTTTAGTCGCTAAGAAGGTTTAGATAACCACAGGATGATGTAATGAGCCTATTATGGTCCTAATTGAGTGTATTGAGCCTCATTAGGTCATACTTTGGTCAGCTGTTCCATTGTAGTCACTAGGAAGGTTTAGATAACCAAAGGATGATGTAATGAGCCGATTTTGGTCCTAATTGAGTGTATTGAGCTTCATTAGGTCATACTTTGGTCAATTGTTCCATTTTAGTCGCTAAGAAGGTTTAGATAACCACAGGATGATGTAATGAGCCTATTATGGTCTAATTGAGTGTAATGAGCTTCATTTGGTCTTAGTTTGGTAAATGACTCCATTTTAGTCACTAGGAAGGTTTAGTTAACCAAAGGATGATGTAATGAGCCGATTTTGGTCCTAATTGAGTGTATTGAGCTTCATTAGATCATACTTTGTCAATTGTTCCATTTTAGCTACTAGGAAGGTTAACCAAAGGATGATGCAATGAGTCAATTTTGGTCCTAATTGAGTGTGTTGAGCTTCATTAGGTCATACTTTGGTCAATTGTTCCATTTTAGTCACTAGGATGGTGTATATAACCAAAGGATGATGTAATGAGCCTATTTTGGTCCTAATTGAGTGTATTGAGCTTCATTAGGTCATACTTTGGTCAATTATTCCATTTTAGCAACTAGGAAGGTTTAGATAACCAAAGGATGATGTAATGAGCCTATTTTGGTCTTAATTGAGTGTAATGAGCTTCATTTGGTCTTAGTTTGGTCAATGACTCCATTTTAGTCACTAGGATGGTGTAGATAACCAAAGGATGATGTAATGAGCCTATTATGGTCCTAGTTGAGTGTATTGAGCCTCATTAGGTCATACTTTGGTCAGCTGTTCCATTTTAGTCACTAGGAAGGTTTAGATAACCAAAGGATGATGTAATGAGCCTATTATGGTCCTAATTGAGTGTATTGAGCTTCATTAGGGCATACTTTGGTTAATTGTTCCATTTTAGTCGCTAGGAAGGTTTAGATAACCACAGGAAGATGTAATGAGCCTATTTTGGTCCTAATTGAGTGTATTCAGCTTCATTAGGTCATACTTTGGTCAATTGTTCCATTTAAGTCACTAGGAAGGTTTAGTTAACAAAAGGATGATGTAATGAGTCTATTTTGGTCGTAATTGAGAGTATTGACCTTCATTAGGTCATACTTTGGTCAATTGTTCCATTTTAGTCACTAGGAAGGTTTTGATAACCAAAGGATGATGTAATGAGCCTAGTTTCGACCTAATTGAGTGTATTGATCTTCATTAGGTCATACTTTTGTCAATTGTTCCATTTTAGTCACTAGGATGGTGTAGATAACCAAAGGATGATGTAATGAGCCTATTATGGTCCTAGTTGAGTGTATTGAGCTTCATTAGGGCATACTTTGGTCAATTGTTCCATTTTAGTCGCTAAGAAGGTTTAGATAACCACAGGATGATGTAATGAGCCTATTATGGTCCTAATTGAGTGTATTGAGCCTCATTAGGTCATACTTTGGTCAGTTGTTCCATTGTAGTCACTAGGAAGGTTTAGATAACCAAAGGATGATGTAATGAGCCGATTTTGGTCCTAATTGAGTGTATTGAGCTTCATTAGGTCATACTTTGGTCAATTGTTCCATTTTAGTCGCTAAGAAGGTTTAGATAACCACAGGATGATGTAATGAGCCTATTATGGTCCTAATTGAGTGTAATGAGCTTCATTTGGTCTTAGTTTGGTAAATGACTCCATTTTAGTCACTAGGAAGGTTTAGTTAACCAAAGGATGATGTAATGAGCCGATTTTGGTCCTAATTGAGTGTATTGAGCTTCATTAGATCATACTTTTGGTCAATTGTTCCATTTTAGTCACTAGGATGGTGTATATAACCAAAGGATGATGTAATGAGCCTATTTTGGTCCTAATTGAGTGTATTGAGCTTCATTAGGTCATACTTTGGTCAATTATTCCATTTAGCAACTAGGAAGGTTTAGATAACCAAAGGATGATGTAATGAGCCTATTTTGGTCCTAATTGAGTGTAATGAGCTTCATTTGGTCTTAGTTTGGTCAATGACTCCATTTTAGTCACTAGGATGGTGTAGATAACCAAAGGATGTTGTAATGAGCCTATTATGGTCCTAGTTGAGTGTATTGAGCCTCATTAGGTCATACTTTGGTCAGCTGTTCCATTTTAGTCACTAGGAAGGTTTAGATAACCAAAGGATGATGTAATGAGCCTATTATGGTCCTAATTGAGTGTATTGAGCTTCATTAGGGCATACTTTGGTTAATTGTTCCATTTTAGTCGCTAGGAAGGTTTAGATAACCACAGGAAGATGTAATGAGCCTATTTTGGTCCTAATTGAGTGTATTCAGCTTCATTAGGTCATACTTTGGTCAATTGTTCCATTTAAGTCACTAGGAAGGTTTAGTTAACAAAAGGATGATGTAATGAGTCTATTTTGGTCGTAATTGAGAGTATTGACCTTCATTAGGTCATACTTTGGTCAATTGTTCCATTTTAGTCACTAGGAAGGTTTTGATAACCAAAGGATGATGTAATGAGCCTAGTTTCGACCTAATTGAGTGTATTGATCTTCATTAGGTCATACTTTTGTCAATTGTTCCATTTTAGTCACTAGGATGGTGTAGATAACCAAAGGATGATGTAATGAGCCTATTATGGTCCTAGTTGAGTGTATTGAGCTTCATTAGGGCATACTTTGGTCAATTGTTCCATTTTAGTCGCTAAGAAGGTTTAGATAACCAAGGATGATGTAATGAGCCTATTATGGTCCTAATTGAGTGTATTGAGCCTCATTAGGTCATACTTTGGTCAGCTGTTCCATTGTAGTCACTAGGAAGGTTTAGATAACCAAAGGATGATGTAATGAGCCGATTTTGGTCCTAATTGAGTGTATTGAGCTTCATTAGGTCATACTTTGGTCAATTGTTCCATTTTAGTCGCTAAGAAGGTTTAGATAACCACAGGATGATGTAATGAGCCTATTATGGTCCTAATTGAGTGTAATGAGCTTCATTTGGTCTTAGTTTGGTAAATGACTCCATTTTAGTCACTAGGAAGGTTTAGTTAACCAAAGGATGATGTAATGAGCCGATTTTGGTCCTAATTGAGTGTATTGAGCTTCATTAGATCATACTTTGGTCATTGTTCCATTTTAGTCACTAGGATGGTGTATATAACCAAAGGATGATGTAATGAGCCTATTTTGGTCCTAATTGAGTGTATTGAGCTTCATTAGGTCATACTTTGGTCAATTGTTCCATTTTAGCACTAGGAAGGTTTAGATAACCAAAGGATGATGTAATGAGCCTATTTTGGTCCTAATTAGTGTACTGAGCTTCATTAGGTCATACTTTGGTCAATTGTTCCATTTTAGTCACCTTAGATAACCATCGGATGATGCAATGAGTCTATTTGGTCCTAATTAAGTGTATGAGCTTCTTTAGGTCATACTTTGGTCATTGTTCCATTTTAATCACTAGGAAGGTTTAGATAACCAAAGGATGATGTAATGAGCCTATTTTTGTCCTAATTGAGTGTTTAGAGCTTCATTAGGTCATACTTTGGTCAATTGTTCCATTTTAGTCACTAGGAAGGTTTAGATAACCAAAGATGATGCTTTTGGTCCTAATTGAGTGTATTGACTTCATTAGGTCATACTTTGGTCAATTGTTCCATTTTAGTCACTAGGAAGGTTTAGATAACCAAAGGATGATGTAATGAGCCTATTTTGGTCTAATTGAGTGTAATGAGCTTCATTTGGTCTTAGTTTGGTCAATGACTCCATTTTAGTACTAGGAGGTGTAATAACCAAAGGATGATGTAATGAGCCTATTATGGTCCTAGTTGAGTGTATTGAGCCTCATTAGGTCATACTTTGGTCAGCTGTTCAATTTAGTCACTAGGAAGGTTTAGATAACCAAAGGATGATGTAATGAGCCTATTATGGTCCTAATTGAGTGTATTGAGCTTCATTAGGCATACTTTGGTTAATTGTTCCATTTTTCCTAGGAAGGTTTAGATAACCACAGGATGATGTAATGAGCCTAGTTTGGTCCTAATTGAGTGTATTCAGCTTCATTAGGTCATACTTTGGTCAATTGTTCCATTTAAGTCACTAGGAAGGTTTAGTTAACAAAAGGATGATGTAATGAGTCTATTTTGGTCGTAATTGATAGTATTGACCTTCATTAGGTCATACTTTGGTCAATTGTTCCATTTTAGTCACTAGGAAGGTTTTGATAACCAAAGGATGATGTAATGAGCCTAATTTCGACCTAATTGAGTGTATTGATCTTCATTAGGTCATACTTTTGTCAATTGTTCCATTTTAGTCACTAGGATGGTGTAGATAACCAAAGGATGATGTAATGAGCCTATTATGGTCCTAGTTGAGTGTATTGAGCCTCATTAGGTCATACTTTGGTCAGTTGTTCCATTGTAGTCACTAGGAAGGTTTAGATAACCAAAGGATGATGTAATGAGCCTATTATGGTCCTAATTGAGTGTATTGAGCTTCATTAGGGCATACTTTGGTCAATTGTTCCATTTTAGTCGCTAAGAAGGTTTAGATAACCACAGGATGATGTAATGAGCCTATTATGGTCCTAATTGAGTGTAATGAGCTTCATTTGGTCTTAGTTTGGTAAATGACTCCATTTTAGTCACTAGGAAGGTTTAGTTAACCAAAGGATGATGTAATGAGCCGATTTTGGTCCTAATTGAGTGTATTGAGCTTCATTAGGTCATACTTTTGTCAATTGTTCAATTTTAGCTACTAGGAAGGTTTAGATAACCAAAGGATGATGCAATGAGTCAATTTTGGTCCTAATTGAGTGTGTTGAGCTTCATTAGGTCATACTTTGGTCAATTGTTCCATTTTAGTTACTAGGATGGTGTAGATAACCAAATGATGATGTAATGAGGCTATTTTGGTCCTAATTGAATGTATTGAGCTTCATTAGGTCATACTTTGGTCAATTGTTCCATTTTAGCAACTAGGAAGGTTTAGATAACCAAAGGATGATGTAATGAGCCTATTTTGGTCCTAATTAAGTGTACTGAGCTTCATTAGGTCATACTTAGGTCAATTGTTCCATTTTAGTCACTAGGATGGTTTAGATAACCATCGGATGATGCAATGAGTCTATTTGGTCCTAATTAAGTGTATTGAGCTTCTTAGGTCATACTTTGGTCAATTGTTCCATTTTAATTACTAGGAAGGTTTAGATAACCAAAGGATGATGTAATGAGCCTATTTTGTCCTAATTGAGTGTTGAGCTTCATTAGGTCATACTTTGGTCAATTGTTCCATTTTAGTCACTAGGAAGGTAGATAACCAAAGGATGATGTAATGAGGCTATTTTGGTCCTAATTGAGTGTATTGAGCTTCATTAGGTCATACTTTGGTCAATTGTTCCATTTTAGCACTAGGAAGGTTTAGATAACCAAAGGATGATGTAATGAGCCTATTTTGGTCCTAATTGAGTGTATTGAGCTTCATTAGGTCATACTTTGGTCAATTGTTCCATTTTAGTCACTAGGAGGTTAGATAACCAGGATGATGCAATGAGCCTATTTTCCTAATTGAGTGTATTGAGCTTCATTAGGTCATACTTTGTCAATTGTTCCATTTTAGTCACTAGGAGGTGTAGATAACCAAAGGATGATGTAATGAGCCTATTATGGTCCTATTGAGTGTATTGAGCCTCATTAGGTCATACTTTGGTCACATTTAGTCACAAGGAAGGTTTAGATGATGATGTAATGAGCCTATTATGGTCCTAATTGAGTGTATTGAGCTTATTAGTCATACTTTGGTCAATTGTTCCATTTTAGTCGCTAAGAAGGTTTAGATAACCAAGGATGATGTAATGAGCCTATTATGGTCTAATTGAGTGTAATGAGTTTCATTGGTCTTAGTTTGGTAAATGACTCCATTTTAGTCACTAGGAAGGTTTAGTTAACCAAAGGATGATGTAATGAGCCGATTTTGTCCTAATTGAGTGTATTGAGCTTCATTAGGTCATACTTTGTCAATTGTTCCATTTTAGCTACTAGGAAGGTTTAGATAACCAAAGGATGATGCAATGAGTCAATTTTGGTCCTAATTGAGTGTTGAGCTTCATTAGGTCATACTTTGGTCAATGTTCCATTTTAGTCACTAGGATGGTGTAGATAACCAAAGGATGATGTAATGAGGCTATTTTGGTCCTAATTGAGTGTATTGAGCTTCATTAGGTCATACTTTGGTCAATTGTTCCATTTTAGCAACTAGGAAGGTTAGATAACCAAAGGATGACGTAATGAGCCTATTATGGTCCTAGTTGAGTGTATTGAGCCTCATTAGGTCATACTTTGGTCAGCTGTTCCATTGTAGTCACAAGGAAGGTTTAGATAACCAAAGGATGATGTAATGAGCCTATTATGGTCCTAATTGAGTGTATTGAGCTTAATTAGTGCATACTTTTGGTCAATTGTTCCATTTTAGTCGCTAAGAAGGTTTAGATAACCACAGGATGATGTAATGAGCCTATTATGGTCCTAATTGAGTGTAATGAGCTTCATTTGGTCTTAGTTTGGTAAATGACTCCATTTTAGTCACTAGGAAGGTTAGTTAACCAAAGGATGATGTAATGATTTGGTCCTAATTGAGTGTATTGAGCTTCATTAGGTCATACTTTTGTCAATTGTTCCATTTTAGCTACTAGGAAGGTTTAGATAACCAAAGGATGATGCAATGAGTCAATTTTGGTCCTAATTGAGTGTGTTGAGCTTCATTAGGTCATACTTTGGTCAATTGTTCCATTTTAGTCACTAGGATGGTGTAGATAACCAAAGGATGATGTAATGAGGCTATTTTGGTCCTAATTGAGTGTATTGAGCTTCATTAGGTCATACTTTGGTCAATTGTTCCATTTAGCACTAGGAAGGTTTAGATAACCAAAGGATGATGTAATGAGCCTATTTTGGTCCTAATTGAGTGTATTGAGCTTCATTAGGTCATACTTTGGTCAATTGTTCCATTTTAGTCACTAGGGTTAGATAACCATCGGATGATGCAATGAGTCTATTTTGGTCCTAATTAAGTGTATTGAGCTTCATTAGGTCATACTTTGTCAATTGTTCCATTTTAGTCACTAGGATGGTGTAGATAACCAAAGGATGATGTAATGAGCCTATTATGGTCCTAGTTGAGTGTATTGAGCCTCATTAGGTCATACTTTGGTCAGCTGTTCCATTGTAGTCACAAGGAAGGTTTAGATAACCAAAGGATGATGTAATGAGCCTATTATGGTCCTAATTGAGTGTATTGAGCTTAATTAGGCATACTTTGGTCAATTGTTCCATTTTAGTCGCTAAGAAGGTTTAGATAACCACAGGATGATGTAATGAGCCTATTATGGTCTAATTGAGTGTAATGAGTTTCATTTGGTCTTAGTTTGGTAAATGACTCCATTTTAGTCACTAGGAAGGTTTAGTTAACCAAAGGATGATGTAATGAGCCGATTTTGGTCCTAATTGAGTGTATTGAGCTTCATTAGGTCATACTTTTGTCAATTGTTCCATTTTAGCTACTAGGAAGGTTTAGATAAC
>RYYW01000166.1:17127-35100 GCA_013621005.1 Aeschynomene evenia | reverse complement strand
ATATGACCTAATGAAGCTCAATACAAATTAGGACCAAAATAGGCTCATTACATCATCCTTTGTTATCTACACCTCCTAGTGACTAAAATGGAACAATTGACCAAAGTATGACCTAATGAAGCTCATTACACTCAATTAGGACCAAAATAGGCTCATTACATAATCCTTTGGTTATCTAAACCTTCCTAGTAGCTAAAATGGAATAATTGACCAAAGTATGACATAATGAAGCTCAATACACTCAATTAGGACCAAAATCGGCTCATTACATCATCCTTTGGTTAACTACACCTTCCTAGTGACTAAAATGGAACAATTGACCAAAGTATGACCTAAAGAAGCTCAATACACTTAATTAGACCAAAATAGACTCATTGCATCATCCTATGGTTATCTACACCATCCTAGTGACTAAAATGGAACAATTGACCAAAGTATGACCTAATGAAGCTTAATACACTCAATTAGGACCAAAATAGGCTCATTACATCATCCTTTGGTTATCTAAACCTTCCTAGTGACTAAATTGGAACAATTGACCAAAGAATGACCTAATGAAGATCAATACACACAATTAGGACCAAAATAGGCTCATTACATCATCCTTTGGTTATCTAAACCTTCCTAGTGACTAAAATGGAACAATTGACCAAGTATGACCTAATGAAGCTCAATACACTCAATTAGGACAAAATAGGCTCATTACATCATCCTTTCGTTATCTAAACCTGACTAAAATGGAACAATTGACCAAAGTATGACCTAAAGAAGCTCAATACACTTAATTAGGACCCAAATAGACTCATTGCATCATCCTATGGTTATCTACACCATCCTAGTGACTAAAATGGAACAATTGACCAAAGTATGACCTAATGAAGCTCAATACACTCAATTAGGACCAAAATAGGCTCATTACATCATCCTTTGGTTATCTAAACCTTCCTAGTAGCTAAAATGGAACAATTGACAAAGTATGACCTAATGAAGCTCAATACATTCAATTAGGACCAAAATAGGCTCATTACATCATCCTTTGGTTATCTACACCATCCTAGTGACTAAAATGGAACAATTGACCAAAGTATGACCTAATGAAGCTCATTACACTCAATTAGGACCAAAATAGGCTCATTACATAATCTTTGGTTATCTAAACCTTCCTAGTAGCTAAAATGGAATAATTGACCAAAGTATGACCTAATGAAGCTCAATACACTCAATTAGGACCAAAATCGGCTCATTACATCATCCTTTGGTTAACTACACCTTCCTAGTGACTAAAATGGAACAATTGACCAAAGTATGACGTAAAGAAGCTCAATACACTTAATTATGACCAAAATAGACTCATTGCATCATCCTATGGTTATCTACACCATCCTAGTGACTAAAATGGAACAATTGACCAAAGTATGACCTAATGAAGCTTAATACACTCAATTAGGACCAAAATAGGCTCATTACATCATCCTTTGGTTATCTTAACCTTCCTAGTGACTAAATTGGAACAATTGACCAAAGAATGACCTAATGAAGATCAATACACACAATTAGGACCAAAATAGGCTCATTACATCATCCTTTGGTTATCTAAACCTTCCTAGTGACTAAAATGGAACAATTGACCAAGTATGACCTAATGAAGCTCAATACACTCAATTAGGACAAAAATAGGCTCATTACATCATCCTTTCGTTATCTAAACCTTCCTAGTGACTAAAATGGAACAATTGACCAAAGTATGACCTAAAGAAGCTCAATACACTTAATTAGGACCCAAATAGACTCATTGCATCATCCTATGGTTATCTACACCATCCTAGTGACTAAAATGGAACAATTGACCAAAGTATGACCTAATGAAGCTCAATACACTCAATTAGGACCAAAATAGGCTCATTACATCATCCTTTGGTTATCTAAACCTTCCTAGTAGCTAAAATGGAACAATTGACCAAAGTATGACCTAATGAAGCTCAATACATTCAATTAGGACCAAAATAGGCTCATTACATCATCCTTTGGTTATCTAATGTGACTGGAACAATTGACCAAAGTATGACCTAATGAAGCTCATTACACTCAATTAGGACCAAAATAGGCTCATTATATAATCCTTTGGTTATCTAAACCTTCCTAGTAGCTAAAATGGAATAATTGACCAAAGTATGACCTAATGAAGCTCAATACACTCAATTAGGACCAAAATCGGCTCATTACATCATCCTTTGGTTAACTAAACCTTCCTAGTGACTAAAATGAACAATTGACCAAAGTATGACCTAAAGAAGCTCAATACACTTAATTAGACCAAAAGACTCATTGCATCATCCTATGGTTATCTACACCATCCTAGTGACTAAAATGGAACAATTGACCAAAGTATGACCTAATGAAGCTCAATACACTCAATTAGGACCAAAATAGGCTCATTACATCATCCTTTGGTTATCTAACCTTCCTAGTGACTAAATTGGAACAATTGACCAAAGAATGACCTAATGAAGATCAATACACACAATTAGGACCAAAATAGGCTCATTACATCATCCTTTGGTTATCTAAACCTTCCTAGTGACTAAAATGGAACAATTGACCAAGTATGACCTAATGAAGCTCAATACACTCAATTAGGACAAAAATAGGCTCATTACATCATCCTTTCGTTATCTAAACCTTCCTAGTGACTAAAATGGAACAATTGACCAAAGTATGACCTAAAGAAGCTCAATACACTTAATTAGGACCCAAATAGACTCATTGCATCATCCTATGGTTATCTACACCATCCTAGTGACTAAAATGGAACAATTGACCAAAGTATGACCTAATGAAGCTCAATACACTCAATTAGGACCAAAATAGGCTCATTACATCATCCTTTGGTTATCTAAACCTTCCTAGTAGCTAAAATGGAACAATTGACCAAAGTATGACCTAATGAAGCTCAATACATTCAATTAGGACCAAAATAGGCTCATTACATCATCCTTTGGTTATCTACACCATCCTAGTGACTAAAATGGAACAATTGACCAAAGTATGACCTAATGAAGCTCATTACACTCAATTAGGACCAAAATAGGCTCATTACATAATCCTTTGGTTATCTAAACCTTCCTAGTAGCTAAAATGGAATAATTGACCAAAGTATGACCTAATGAAGCTCAATACACTCAATTAGGACCAAAATCGGCTCATTACATCATCCTTTGGTTAACTACACCTTCCTAGTGACTAAAATGAACAATTGACCAAAGTATGACGTAAAGAAGCTCAATACACTTAATTATGACCAAATAGACTCATTGCATCATCCTATGGTTATCTACACCATCCTAGTGACTAAAATGGAACAATTGACCAAAGTATGACCTAATGAAGCTTAATACACTCAATTAGGACCAAAATAGGCTCATTACATCATCCTTTGGTTATCTTAACCTTCCTAGTGACTAAATTGGAACAATTGACCAAAGAATGACCTAATGAAGATCAATACACACAATTAGGACCAAAATAGGCTCATTACATCATCCTTTGGTTATCTAAACCTTCCTAGTGACTAAAATGGAACAATTGACCAAGTATGACCTAATGAAGCTCAATACACAATTAGGACAAAAATAGGCTCATTACATCATCCTTTCGTTATCTAAACCTTCCTAGTGACTAAAATGGAACAATTGACCAAAGTATGACCTAAAGAAGCTCAATACACTTAATTAGGACCCAAATAGACTCATTGCATCATCCTATGGTTATCTACACCATCCTAGTGACTAAAATGGAACAATTGACCAAAGTATGACCTAATGACCAGGCTCATTACATCATCCTTTGGTTATCTAACCTTCCTAGTACTAAAATGGAACAATTGACCAAAGTATGACCTAATGAAGCTCAATACATTCAATTAGGACCAAAATAGGCTCATTACATCATCCTTTGGTTATCTAACCATCCTAGTGACTAAAATGGAACAATTGACCAAAGTATGACCTAATGAAGCTCATTACACTCAATTAGGACCAAATTGGCTCAAGTACATCTAACCTGAAGCTCAATACACTCATCTAAACCTTCCTAGTGACTAAAATGGAACAATTGACCAAAGTATGACGTAAAGAAGCTCAATACACTAATTAGACCAAAATAGACTCATTGCATCATCCTATGGTTATCTACACCATCCTAGTGACTAAAATGGAACAATTGACCAAAGTATGACCTAATGAAGCTCAATACACTCAATTAGGACCAAAATAGGCTCATTACATCATCCTTTGGTTATCTAACCTTCCTAGTGACTAAAATGGAACAATTGACCAAAGTATGACCTAATGAAGCTCAATACACTCAATTAGGACCAAAATAGGCTCATTACATCATCCTTTGGTTATCTAAACCTTCCTAGTGACTAAAATGGAACAATTGACCAAAGTATGACCTAATGAAGCTCAATACACTCAATTAGGACAAAATAGGCTCATTACATCATCCTTTCGTTATCTAAACCTTCCTAGTGACTAAAATGGAACAATTGACCAAAGTATGACCTAAAGAAGCTCAATACACTTAATTAGGACCAAATAGACTCATTGCATCATCCTATGGTTATCTACACCATCCTAGTGACTAAAATGGAACAATTGACCAAAGTATGACCTAATGAAGCTCAATACACTCAATTAGGACCAAAATAGGCTCATTACATCATCCTTTGGTTATCTAAACCTTCCTAGTAGCTAAAATGGAACAATTGACCAAAGTATGACCTAATGAAGCTCAATACATTCAATTAGGACCAAAATAGGCTCATTACATCATCCTTTGGTTATCTACACCATCCTAGTGACTAAAATGGAACAATTGACCAAAGTATGACCTAATGAAGCTCATTACACTCAATTAGGACCAAAATAGGCTCATTACATAATCCTTTGGTTATCTAAACCTTCCTAGTAGCTAAAATGGAATAATTGACCAAAGTATGACATAATGAAGCTCATACACTCAATTAGGACCAAAATCGGCTCATTACATCATCCTTTGGTTAACTACACCTTCCTAGTGACTAAAATGGAACAATTGACCAAAGTATGACGTAAAGAAGCTCAATACACTTAATTATGACCAAAATAGACTCATTGCATCATCCTATGGTAATCTACACCATCCTAGTGACTAAAATGGAACAATTGACCAAAGTATGACCTAATGAAGCTTAATACACTCAATTAGGACCAAAATAGGCTCATTACATCATCCTTTGGTTATCTTAACCTTCCTAGTGACTAATTGGAACAATTGACCAAAGAATGACCTAATGAAGATCAATACACACAATTAGGACCAAAATAGGCTCATTACATCATCCTTTGGTTATCTAAACCTTCCTAGTGACTAAAATGGAACAATTGACCAAGTATGACCTAATGAAGCTCAATACACTCAATTAGGACAAAAATAGGCTCATTACATCATCCTTTCGTTATCTAAACCTTCCTAGTGACTAAAATGGAACAATTGACCAAAGTATGACCTAAAGAAGCTCAATACACTTAATTAGGACCCAAATAGACTCATTGCATCATCCTATGGTTATCTACACCATCCTAGTGACTAAAATGGAACAATTGACCAAAGTATGACCTAATGAAGCTCAATACACTCAATTAGGACCAAAATAGGCTCATTACATCATCCTTTGGTTATCTACACCTTCCTAGTAGCTAAAATGGAACAATTGACCAAAGTATGACCTAATGAAGCTCAATACATTCAATTAGGACCAAAATAGGCTCATTACATCATCCTTTGGTTATCTACACCATCCTAGTGACTAAAATGGAACAATTGACCAAAGTATGACCTAATGAAGCTCATTACACTCAATTAGGACCAAAATAGGCTCATTACATCATCCTTTCGTTATCTAAACCTTCCTAGTGACTAAAATGGAACAATTGACCAAAGTATGACCTAAAGAAGCTCAATACACTTAATTAGGACCCAAATAGACTCATTGCATCATCCTATGGTTATCTACACCATCCTAGTGACTAAAATGGAACAATTGACCAAAGTATGACCTAATGAAGCTCAATACACTCAATTAGGACCAAAATAGGCTCATTACATCATCCTTTGGTTATCTACACCTTCCTAGTGACTAAAATGGAACAATTGACCAAAGTATGACCTAATGAAGCTCAATACATTCAATTAGGACCAAAATAGGCTCATTACATCATCCTTTGGTTATCTACACCATCCTAGTGACTAAAATGGAACAATTGACCAAAGTATGACCTAATGAAGCTCATTACACTCAATTAGGACCAAATAGGCTCATTACATAATCCTTTGGTTATCTAAACCTTCCTAGTAGCTAAAATGGAATAATTGACCAAAGTATGACCTAATGAAGCTCAATACACTCAATTAGGACCAAAATCGGCTCATTACATCATCCTTTGGTTAACTACACCTTCCTAGTGACTAAAATGAACAATTGACCAAAGTATGACGTAAAGAAGCTCAATACACTTAATTATGACCAAAATAGACTCATTGCATCATCCTATGGTTATCTACACCATCCTAGTGACTAAAATGGAACAATTGACCAAAGTATGACCTAATGAAGCTTAATACACTCAATTAGGACCAAAATAGGCTCATTACATCATCCTTTGGTTATCTTAACCTTCCTAGTGACTAAATTGGAACAATTGACCAAAGAATGACCTAATGAAGATCAATACACACAATTAGGACCAAAATAGGCTCATTACATCATCCTTTGGTTATCTAAACCTTCCTAGTGACTAAAATGGAACAATTGACCAAGTATGACCTAATGAAGCTCAATACACTCAATTAGGACAAAATAGGCTCATTACATCATCCTTTCGTTATCTAAACCTTCCTAGTGACTAAAATGGAACAATTGACCAAAGTATGACCTAAAGAAGCTCAATACACTTAATTAGGACCCAAATAGACTCATTGCATCATCCTATGGTTATCTACACCATCCTAGTGACTAAAATGGAACAATTGACCAAAGTATGACCTAATGAAGCTCAATACACTAATTAGGACCAAAATAGGCTCATTACATCATCCTTTGGTTATCTACACCTTCCTAGTAGCTAAAATGGAACAATTGACCAAAGTATGACCTAATGAAGCTCAATACATTCAATTAGGACCAAAATAGGCTCATTACATCATCCTTTGGTTATCTAAACCTCCTAGTGACTAAAATGGAACAATTGACCAAAGTATGACCTAATGAAGCTCATTACACTCAATTAGGACCAAAATAGGCTCATTACATCATCCTTTCGTTATCTAAACCTTCCTAGTGACTAAAATGGAACAATTGACCAAAGTATGACCTAAAGAAGCTCAATACACTTAATTAGGACCCAAATAGACTCATTGCATCATCCTATGGTTATCTACACCATCCTAGTGACTAAAATGGAACAATTGACCAAAGTATGACCTAATGAAGCTCAATACACTCAATTAGGACCAAAATAGGCTCATTACATCATCCTTTGGTTATCTAAACCTTCCTAGTAGCTAAAATGGAACAATTGACCAAAGTATGACCTAATGAAGCTCAATACATTCAATTAGGACCAAAATAGGCTCATTACATCATCCTTTGGTTATCTACACCATCCTAGTGACTAAAATGGAACAATTGACCAAAGTATGACCTAATGAAGCTCATTACACTCAATTAGGACCAAAATAGGCTCATTGGTTATCTAAACCTTCCTAGTGCTAAAATGGAATATTGACCAAAGTATGACCTAATGAAGCTCAATACACTCAATTAGGACCAAAATCGGCTCATTACATCATCCTTTGGTTAACTACACCTTCCTAGTGACTAAAATGGAACAATTGACCAAAGTATGACGTAAAGAAGCTCAATACACTTAATTATGACCAAAATAGACTCATTGCATCATCCTATGGTTATCTACACCATCCTAGTGACTAAAATGGAACAATTGACCAAAGTATGACCTAATGAAGCTTAATACACTCAATTAGGACCAAAATAGGCTCATTACATCATCCTTTGGTTATCTTAACCTTCCTAGTGACTAAATTGGAACAATTGACCAAAGAATGACCTAATGAAGATCAATACACACAATTAGGACCAAAATAGGCTCATTACATCATCCTTTGGTTATCTAAACCTTCCTAGTGACTAAAATGGAACAATTGACCAAGTATGACCTAATGAAGCNAATAAGGACCAATAGGCTCATTACATCATCCTTTGGTTATCTACAACATCCTAGTGACTAAATGGAGCCATTGACCAAAGTAAGACAAAATGAAGATCAATACACTCAATTAGGACATAAAAGGCTCATTACATCATCCTTTTGTTATCTACAACATCCTAGTGACTAAAATGGAGCCATTGACCAAAGTAAGACAAATGAAGCTCAATACACTCAATTAGGACCAAAATAGGCTCATTACATCATCCTTTGGTTACCTACACCTTTCTAGTGACTAAAATGGATGAATTGATCAAAGTAAGCCCTAATGAAGCTCAATACACTAAATTAGGACCAAAATAGGCTCATTACCTCATCCTTTGGTTATCTACAACATCCTAGTGATTAAAATGGAGCCATTGACCAAAGTAAGACCTAAAGAAGCTCAATACACTCATTAGGACCAAAATAGGCTCATTATATCATCCTTTTGGTGATCTACAACATCCGAGTGACTAAAATGGAGCCATTGACCAAAGTAAGACCTAATGAAGCTCAATACACTCAATTAGGACCAAAATAGGCTCATTACATCATCCTTTGTTATCTACAACATCCGAGTGACTAAAATGGAGCCATTGACCAAAGTAAGACGAAATGAATATCAATACACTCAATTAAGACCAAAATAGGCTCATTACATCATCCTTTGGTTATCTACAACATCCTAGTCACTAAAATGGAGCCATTGACCAAAGTAAGACCAAATGAAGCTCAATACACTCAATTAGGACCAAAATAGGCTCATTACATCATCCTTTGGTTACCTACAATTTCTAGTGACTAAAATGGATGAATTGACCAAAGTAAGACCAAATGAAGCTCAATACACTCAATAAGGACCAAAATAGGCTCATCACGTCATCCTCTGGTTACCACACCTTTCTAGTGACTAAAATGGATGAATTGACCAAAGTAAGACCAAATGAAGCTGAATACACTCAATTAGGACCAAAATAGGCTCATTACACCATCCTTTGGTTATCTACAACATCCTAGTTGTAAGCTCCAGAACCCTTCTGAGAGAATTAAGCATAATTCTCTTAGAGTCATGAAAGTTTTAATGATAACAGGTAAGCCATAAGTATAAATTTTACTTAAGGTTTTTGCTAATATGTGCGCTAAGTGTCTCAGAAAGCTTTAAATTATTGCAATGCCATGAGCAAAGACCAAGACAAACATCAAGTAACCTCGAGATCAATTGATAAAATCATAGCGAAGATATCAGAAAGGATATCTCAGAAGCGCAGAAGGTGAAAGCGTGTTTCTGAGGAAAGAACACTGTCGCCTCAGAAGGGTCTCAGAAGACCTCGCGACTAGGAGTTCTCAGAAGGGTCTTCCCTCAAAGGTTAGCCTCAGAAGTCCGTACAACTCTTAGAAGGTTGGACTCAGAAGCAACCAAGTGTCTGGACTCAAGGAAGTGCAAACAGACTCAGAAAGCTCGCTACAACTAGCCAAGGAAGTGGGAACACGCGCACTGTGCAGTTCTGAAAAGTTCCTCATTTTGCGCTGACTGTAGCAGGGAGCCGTTCTGAAAAGGACACAGCCACATAAGCAAAGTGAAAGCTTTAAATTTCGCGGCTCTTTGATGCCTATATATATGAGTTCAATTCCAGAGCAATGTGACGAAAATTCTTGCACTAAAACTCTTGATTAAACGTGCCAAAACTCTGTTGAATTGAAAATCATTTTGCGAAAACTTAGAACTTTCTCAGAAAGACAATTTTTACGAAATTGTTTTTCTAACTTTGCAAAATCTTCTAGTTCTGAATTGGTGTAAATTCTTACATTTGTAAGTTAATCCTAGAAGTCTACTAAGTGTAAAACTAGGTTTGTAACTTAGTCTTGGTTTGTTTTCGATCAAAACAAACTTTCTGAAAAACGCTAAGTCCTTCGTTGTTTGAAGGCAGTTTTAAGTCCTCTAGTGTTGCAAGGAAGTCCTCTGTTGAGGCAAGAAAGTCCTCTGTTGTGAGGCAAGGAAGTCCTCTTGTTCCTCTCCTCTCAGGGAAGTCCTTAATTGTTTAAGGCAAGGAAGTCCTCTAGTGTGAGGCAAGGAAATCCACTTCGGGTTGTGAGGTGGTGGAAGTCCTTTACTTAGTAAAGGCAGTGTTGTCTGGGAAGGCACATTAAGAAGAATATCTAAGAACTCTCAACTGAAGGTTGAGGACTGGAGTAGGTTGGTTATAACCGAACCAGTATAAAATCCCTTGTGTTAAGCTTTTCTCCCTAACTCATTACGTGTTCAAATCTTTGAGAAAAACTCTATCACAACTTTAATTAATAGGTCTGGTGAAAACCTTATTGATTAAAATCAGAAAGCTTTTAAGAAACTCAAACTCTTAAGTCATTTTCTTAAAATCTCTCAGAAAGGAACTTTCTTAGAAAGACTAAGTTCTCAGAAACTTAATCTTCTCAGAAAGCATTTTCCGCTGCAAACTCTTAATCATACCTTCTGAGTAAAAACAGCTTTCTAAGTAAAAGTTTTAACAAGCAATTTTAAAACGTGCACGATTCAACCCCCCCTTCTCGTGCACACATACACTTTCAATTGGCATCAGAGCTCGGTCCTTAAGGGGTTGAGCACTTCACAGTGTCAAGGAAAAAGATCCACGAAGGGAAATATGAACTCGCCAGCTGCATTCATATCAGATGGGGCTTCAATAAACAGACCTCCGATGTTTCTCGGAGACAGCTTCGACTACTGGCGTGACAGGATGACGCTGTTCATCAAGCACACCAGTTTGGACTTATGGGATAGGATCGAGAATGGAGACTATCAGCCTCTGCAGACAATTACAGAGGATGCTGTAGTTGCAACAGACGCTGAGCCAGGAGGCACCTCCAGCACTCAGAACCTATACAAGACGGGTCCCTAAGGACGAATGGACTCAAGAGATGAAGGAGAAGATACAACTCAACTTCAAAGCCAAGTATATTCTCCTCTGTGCTTTACCCAAGGTAGAATATGACAAAATTGTGTCATGTGATACTGCACAAGAGATTTGGGAAAGACTTCATATGCTGCACGAAGGTAATGACGAAGTCAAGGAAACAAAAATCTCAATGCGTACACAAATACGAGTCCTTTAGCATGCAGCCTGAGGAAACTATTGACAGCATGTCAATAAGATTTCTCCATATCATCAATCAGCTGAAAGTCTTGGGAAAGACTTATTCAAACGCTGAGATGGTAAGAAAAATCCTCAGAAGCCTTTCTGCAAAATGGCGTCCTAAGGTCACAGCAATCCAGGAAGCCAAGGATCTAAACCAGCTGGGTTTGGATGTACTATTTGGTTCGCTCAGAACGCATGAGATCGAACTGGAAGGGTTGCTCGGAGGACCATCCGCTTCCTCCAGACCTCAGAAGGGATTGGCTCTGAACAGTCAAGTCAGAAAGTCTTCCAAAGCTTTCAAAGCTGAAGAAGCTTCTGAGTCTGACAATGATGAAGGCTCAGAATCCGACGAAGACGACATCTCTCTCCTAGTAAAGAAAATGAAGAAAGCCTGGAGAAAGAGGCCAAACAAAAGCAAGGAATTCACTCATAAGAAAGGAAAGTCAAAGCCTTCAGATGCCACATGCTTTGGAGAAAAAGGCCACTTCAAGACGGAGTGTCCACAAAACAAAGGGAAGAAGAAATTCATTCCCAGAAAGAAAAAGAAGGCAATGGCTGCAACCTGGAGTGATTCAGAAGACGAAGCTTCTGAAGCAGCAAGTGAGGAAGAAGAAGCTAATGTTTGCTTCATGGCAGGAACTGACTACATTCTGGAAACAGAATCTGAGTCAGAAGAGGTACAAAATTCCCCTCCTCTTTCATACTCATACGATGAGTTCTCAGAACTCTATTATGATCTTCTGAAAGACTCAAACGAGTTAGCTAACAGTTTCAGCGACCTCAAAAAAATCTTTTAAAAACACAGAAGCTGAAAATGTAAGACTAACTCAAGAAGTTCAGAACCTAAGGCTTGAAAGAGACGACTTCAAAGGCAGATACCTTGAAAGTCATGACCTGTATCAAGCATTAGAAAGTTTGTCTTCAATCACAGTAGAAAAGGCTGAAAAGGCCATGATCGAACTACAAAGACAAATGAACTTCTAACCTCTGACTTAGTTAAGATGGTAAATGGTAAAAAGATGCTAAGTCTTTTGCTTGGGGGTCAAAGACCCTATAAAGACAAAAGCGGTCTTGGATATGAAGAAGTCTTTGAACCACATAATCTTGATCCACTCTTAACTAAATCACCCCGCATGTGCATTGCATGTTTTAAGAGTGGTCATGGTTCTGAAAAATGCCTTATGTTGAAAAAAGGAAAAATCTCTAAGCCTCAGAAGGCTCAAAAGAAAACTCAGAAAGCTAAGCCTTCTAAGAAGACTATCCCCTCTCAGAAGGGAAAAACTTCTCAGAAAGCAAGTGCTTCTGAAAAGGGCAAAAAAAGGTCTCTGACTCTCAAAACCATGACCTCTCTAAGAAAAGAAGGCAAAAGTCCAAAAAAGCTAACAAGCAAGGACCCAACAAAGAATGGGTACCTAAATCCGTTAACTTTGTGACTGCAGGTGCATCATCAAGCGCTGCTCCACCACCACGATGAGCAGTGGTACCTTGACAGTGGCTGCTCAAGGCACATGACTGGAAGCAAGCACTGGTTCAGAAGTCTCAAGCCCAAGAAAGGCGGAACAGTGCGATTCGGTGATGGCGCTAAAGGGAGAGTCACTGCAATCGGAGATGTTGGTAAGGACTCCTCTCACCAAATCTCAGATGTACTTTTGGTCGATGGCTTAACTCACAATCTATTAAGCATTAGTCAATTTTGTGACAAAGCTTAAAGGTTGAGTTTTATGCCAAGTATTGTCATGTGATTAATCTCACAACTGACAAGATCGTTCTGGAAGGAAAAACGTGTGGTAACATCTATGTTATCCATCTGGATGATCTAAAGGATCAAAATGTGGAATGCCTTGTCTCTGTCCAAGAAGACAAATGGCTATGGCATAAGAAACTTGGTCATGCCCATATGAGACTTCTTTCTGAACTCTCTCAGAAAGAACTTGTAAAGGGCCTTCCCAGAATTAAGTATCAGAAGGATGCAACCTGCGACTTCTGTGAAAAAGGGAAACAGACCAAGGCTTCCTTTCCCAGTAAAAGTGGTATTTCTACTCAGAAACCACTGGAACTGCTCCACATGGATCTCTTCGGACCAACCAGAACAGCTTCCCTTTCTGGAAAACGCTATGGTCTTGTCATAGTGGATGATTACTCCAGATTCACTTGGGTTTTCTTTCTAGCTTCTAAGGAAGAAAAACTTGTGAGAAGTTCAAAGCATTTGCGAAAAGAGTTTCAACAGAAAAGGATTCGCACATTCATACCATTAGATCAGATCATGGTGGTGAATTTGAGAATCATGCTTTTGAAAAGCTTTGTGAAAATCTGGGCATTGCTCACGAGTTCTCTTCTCCCAGAACTCCTCAACAAAATGGAGTAGCTGAGAGAAAGAACCGAAGCCTTCAAGAGATGGCAAGAACAATGCTCTTAGAAAGTGGACTTTCAAAAGGTTTCTGGGCTGAAGCAGTAAATACTTCATGCTACATTCAGAATCGAGTCTTTCTAAGACCAATTCTGAAAAAGACACCTTACGAGCTATGGAAGAATAAAATACCAAACATTTCTTATTTCCATATATTTGGTTTCTTGTTTTATTCTCAACACAAAGGACAAACTCTCCAAGTTTGATCCTAAGTCCGATGATGGATACTTCCTAGGATACTCCTCAGCCTCTAAAGCTTACAGAGTATATAACAAAAGGTAAATGTGTTGAAGAGACAATCCATATTAAGTTCAAAGAACTTAGTAAGGACCTGTCTCAGAAAGGTGCTGACTTAGAAGATGAATTTGAGAAACTCAACATCTCTTCTGAGAAAGCCAAAAGGAAAATTCTTATAGATGATGAGACTGACTTCCAACCCATGGAACAATCATCTTCATCTAAAGAAAATCTAGTAACATCATCAAAGCTCCAGAACCTAGAGAATCTACTTTTCCAAATACAATGGAACCTAGATTCTCAGAAGGACAAGCTTCTGATGACTCAGAAAGAGAACCTTCTGTGTCTCGTTCTCAGAACCCTACTCCTAAAGGGATCAGAGGTTCAAGAGACTTGAAGAACATCTCTCAGAATGAAGTCTTGGGCAATCCAGAAAGTGGCGTGAGAACCAGAAGGAACTATACAAATCTTGCTATGGTCTCTGAACTCGAACCAGATTCCATAGAAGAGGCGTTAGATGATCCTAGCTGGGTAAATGCCATGCAGGATGAACTTGACCAATTTGAGAGAAATCAAGTTTGGAAACTGACTCAGAAACCCAAAGGCAAGAGTGTCATTGGGACTAAATGGGTGTTTCGAAACAAACTTGATGAAAACGGTCAAGTCGTGAGAAACAAGGCAAGATTGGTTGCTCAAGGGTACAACCAACAAGAAGGGATAGATTATGATGAAACTTTTGCCCCAGTCGCAAGATTGGAAGCTATCAGAATGTTGCTAGCTTTTGCTGCACATAAAGGTTTCAAACTCTATCAGATGGACGTTAAGTCCGCCTTCTTGAATGGATACCTTTCTGAGGAAGTTTATGTAAAACAACCTCCTGGTTTTGTGAATGATGCATTCCCGAATCATGTATTCAAGCTTACAAAGGCTCTCTATGGTTTGAAACAAGCTCCAAGAGCTTGGTACGATAGATTGAGCTCTTTCTTGCTTAAAAACGGATTCTCAAGAGGGAAAGTGGACACAACTCTTTTTACGCTCTCAGAAGACTCTGGCTTCTTGATTCCAGATTTATGTGATGACATAATATTTGGCGCAACAAATGAATGCCTTTGCAAAGAATTCTCCAAGCTTATGCAAGGTGAATTCGAGATGAGCATGATGGGAGAATTAAAATTCTTCCTAGGATTGCAAATCAAGCAAGAGTCGGAAGGGACAGTCATTCATCAAGAGAAGTATACCAAGGAACTTCTGAGGAAGTTTCTGATGGATAAGGCCAAACCCATGAGCACTCCCATGCATCCCTCTCAAGTAATTGACTTGGATGAAGATGGTGAGAAAGTCTCAGAAAGCAACTATCGAGGGATAATTGGCTCACTTCTCTACTTAACCGCCTCCAGACCAGATATCCAACTCAGTGTTGGGATCTGTGCTAGATTCCAGTCTAAGCCCAAGCAATCACACTTGACTGCAGTTAAACGAATTTTACGATATTTAAGTGGAACTACTAATCTTGGTCTTTGGTACGAGAAAGGTTGTTCTTCTGATATTGTAGGTACTGCGATGCCGACTACGCTGGAGATAGGATAGATCGCAAAAGCACAAGTGGCTGCTGCTGCTTCTTTGGAAAATGCTTGATCACTTGGTCTTGCAAGAAGCAAAATACGATCGCCCTATCAACTGCTGAAGCTGAATATGTATCTGCTGCAACTGCTGTTCTCAGATGCTCTGGATTAAGAATCAGCTACTTGATTATCAATAAGGTACACCAAAATCCCTATCCTCTGTGATAATACAAGTGCTATCAACTTAGCTAAGAATCCTATTCAGCATTCTCGATCCAAGCACATTGATATAAAACATCATTTTATTCGGGATCATGTGCAAAAAGGGACATTGAACTCAAATTTGTAAATACTGAGGATCAAATCTCAGATATATTTACAAAGCCTTTGCCCGAGGATCGTTTCAATATTCTGAAAGGATTTCTAAATCTAAGACGATTCTAAGTGCTTTGAAGTTTAAAAACTCTCTCTTAGAAACCCCCCTTTCCTAGTTTAGACTCTGAGACGAACAATAGAACTAAGCTTCTGAGCTAGAAGTAGGAAACACAAAAAACTCTAGAGAAAATTTGTTCTCAGAAGACTCATCTCTCAGAAAGGAGATCTTCTGAAACATCTCTCAGAGGAGGATTTTCAGAAGGACCACCTCTCTCAGAAAGGTACCTTCCGAGAAACAAGTTACCAACGGTAACTTTTGGATAAGTGGCAGAAAACGGCTAGTTATCAACCATGACTTTAAATACTTACAGCAGTGTTTCATTTGAGCACTTTACGTCCAAAACTTACCAAAACTCTGCCAAAACCTCTCCTCGCTTTCCAATCATCTCCTGCTCTCTCTCTCTGTTTCTCTCTTGTTCTTCTCTATCCTCTCTCAAAACTTAAAACCTTTCCTTCAAATGGCCGTCTCTGGAGAAATCAAGGGCTTAATGAGAAACAATCTCAATGAGATATCCGAAGATATTCTCTATGACAATGAGGAAATGCAGTCCCTATTCCACAAGACTTATCTCCCAAGGAATCTTGCCATGGGAAGGGTATTGCCTCTCAATGTCTACAATCAGGTGGACGAAATCCAATTCACCTTTCTCAAGCAACCCGGATGGCCAGCCATGATGAGCTCCGAAGACGTATGCTACCCAAATGTGGTAAGGGCTTTCTATTCGCAAATAGAAAGGTTCACCAACAAAGGGGTCAAGAGCAAGATTGGTGACCAACAGATCCGCTTCTCCTCCTCTGACATCAACAAAGTCTTCAAGACTTTGAATGGTGGCGCTGTCATCGCCGACGACCCAGAATGGGTCAAGGAGGTAGATGACTCGGAAGAAGAAGTCGTGACTCTTCTGACTGGTAGCAACAGCCTACCACTCAAGGGAGTAAAGGTGCCTCATCTCACGCAAGAGGCTCGGATCATCTTCTCCGTTGTGAACACACCCTTCTCCCTCGGATTGGAGACATGGGAACGTTACCACCATGGATGCCTGCCTGCTGTACCATCTACTGAAGAAGGAAAGAGTAGATTTTGGGAGGATGGTGCTCAACTACATGATGCACCAGGCTCATCCAAAGAGGGCTCTCACGAGTCTACCTTACGGCAGCCTTCTGACCAGAATCCTCAACCATTTCTCCTTCCCACTTGAAGACTATGAATATGTCTTCAACCACAGTAAGTTCTCCATGGTCACCTTCAACAACATCAAGAAGAAGAAGGTACCAGATACGGGGGCACCTAAGAAGAAGGAGGAAGCAAAGCCTCTAAGGAACGGCTGGTCCATCCAGCCCTCTAAGGCTGAGAAAGAAAGGAAAAGGTTTCCGATCCTCCAGAAAAGAAGAAGAAGAAGCAAAAGGTGACTCATCCTTCTCCAACAAGGGTGACACGGAGTATGGCTTCTGAGGAAGCTCAGAAGACTCCTCAGAAGGCACCTACAGTTGTGAGGCTGCTGAAGACTCAGAAGAAACAACATCTGAGCAACCCATGACCAGAAAAAGGAAGCACCTCCCACTCTCCAAGTCCCAGACGTGCCACCAGAAGGGAAAAAGAAACGTGGTCGTTTGGTAAAAGCTAACTCTAAAACTCCACCTTCATTCTTCACTCTTCTTCTACTTCAATTCCTATTTCTGATTCTGTTGATGGTTTTAAACCCACCAAATTTAAAACTAAACTCCTACATTCCTTGAATATCAGGGAAAAACTCACAAAGGAGTGGGGATAAAAACCACCAAGAAACAGAGCCCGCCAAAGCCGACGGTAAAGAAATTGTAGCAGTTACTGCTACGTTGCCACCACCGCTGCTGCTACTACTGCTGCTGTTGAAGAAGAAGCAGAAGCTTCT
>RYYW01000166.1:0-16633 GCA_013621005.1 Aeschynomene evenia | reverse complement strand
ATTACATCATCCTTTGGTTATCTACAACATCCTAGTGACTGAAATGGACCATTGACCAAAGTAAGACAAAATGAAGATCAATACACTCAATTAGGACATAAATAGGCTCATTACATCATCCTTTTGTTATCTACAACATCCTAGTGCCTAAAATGGAGCCATTGACCAAAGTAAGACGAAATGAAGCTCAATACACTCAATTAGACCAAAATAGGCTCATTACATCATCCTTTGGTTATCTACAACATCCTAGTGACTAAAATGGACCATTGACCAAAGTAAGACCAATGAAGCTCAATACACTCAATTAGGACCAAAATAGGCTCATTACATCATCCTTTGGTTACCTACAATTTTCTAGTGACTAAAATGATGAATTGACCAAAGTAAGACCAAATGAAGCTCAATACACTCAATTAGGACCAAAATAGCTCATTACATCATCCTTTGTTATCTACAACATCTGAGTGACTAAAATGGAGCCATTGACAAAAGTAAGACGTAATGAAGCTCAATACATTCAATTAGGACCAAATAGGCTCATTACATCATCCTTTGGTTATCTACAACATCCTAGTGACTAAAACGGAGCCAATGACCAAAGTAAGACGAAATGAAGCTCAATACACTCAATTAGGACCAAAATAGGCTCATTACATCATCCTTTGGTTATCTACAACATCCTAGTGACTAAAATGGAGCCATTGACCAAAGTAAGACCAAATGAAGCTCAATACACTCAATTAGGACCAAAATAGGCTCATTACATCATCCTTTGGTTACCTACAATTTCTAGTGACTAAAATGGATGAATTGACCAAAGTAAGACCAAATGAAGCTCAATACACTCAATAAGGACCAAAATAGGCTCATTACGTCATCTTTGGTTACCACACCTTTCTAGTGACTAAAATGGATGAATTGACCAAAGTAAGACCAAATGAAGCTCATTCACTCAGGACCAAAATAGGCTCATTACATCATCCTTTAGTTATTTCTAGTCACTAAAATGGATGAATTGACCAAAGTAAGACGAAATGAAGCTCAATACACTGAATAAGGACCAAAATAGCTCATTACATCATCCTTTGGTTATCTACAACATCCTAGTGACTAAAATGGAGCATTGACCAAAGTAAGACCAAATGAAGCTCAATACACTCAATTAGGACCAAAATAGGCTCATTACATCATCCTTTGGTTACCTACAATTTTCTAGTGACTAAAATGGATGAATTGACCAAAGTAAGACCAAATGAAGCTCAATACTCAATAAGGACCAAAATAGGCTCATTACGTCATCCTTTGGTTACCAACACCTTTCTAGTGACTAAAATGGATGAATTGACCAAAGTAAGACCAAATGAAGCTCAATTCACTCAATAAGGACCAAAATAGGCTCATTACATCATCCTTTAGTTACCAACACCTTTCTAGTGACTAAAATGGATGAATTGACCAAAGTAAGACCAAATGAAGCTCAATACACTGAATAAGGACCAAAATAGGCTCATTACATCATCCTTTGGTTATCTACAACATCCTAGTGACTGAAATGGAGCCATTGACCAAAGTAAGACAAAATGAAGATCAATACACTCAATTAGGACATAAATAGGCTCATTACATCATCCTTTGTTATCTACAACATCCTAGTGACTAAAATGGAGCCATTGACCAAAGTAAGACAAAATGAAGCTCAATACACTCAATTAGGACCAAAATAGGCTCATTACATCATCCTTTGGTTACCTACACCTTTCTAGTGACTAAAATGGATGAATTGATCAAAGTAAGCCCTAATGAAGCTCAATACACTAAATTAGGACCAAAATAGGCTCATTACCTCATCCTTTGGTTATCTACAACATCCTAGTGATTAAAATGGAGCCATTGACCAAAGTAAGACCTAAAGAAGCTCAATACACTCATTAGGACCAAAATAGGCTCATTATATCATCCTTTGGTGATCTACAACATCCGAGTGACTAAAATGGAGCCATTGACCAAAGTAAGACCTAATGAAGCTCAATACACTCAATTAGGACCAAAATAGGCTCATTACATCATCCTTTGGTTATCTACAACATCCGAGTGACTAAAATGGAGCCATTGACCAAAGTAAGACGAAATGAATATCAATACACTCAATTAAGACCAAAATAGGCTCATTACATCATCCTTTGGTTATCTACAACATCCTAGTCACTAAAATGGAGCCATTGACCAAAGTAAGACCAAATGAAGCTCAATACACTCAATTAGGACCAAAATAGGCTCATTACATCATCCTTTGGTTACCTACAATTTTCTAGTGACTAAAATGGATGAATTGACCAAAGTAAGACCAAATGAGCTCAATACACTCAATAAGGACCAAAATAGGCTCATCACGTCATCCTCTGGTTACAACACCTTTCTAGTGACTAAATTGGATGAATTGACCAAAAGTAAGACCAAATGAAGCTGAATACACTCAATTAGGACAAAATAGGCTCATTACACCATCCTATTGGTTATCTACAACATCCGTAGTTGTAAGCTCCAGAACCCTTCTGAGAGAATTAAGCATAATTCTCTTAGAGTCATGAAAGTTTTAATGATAACAAGGTAAGCCATAAGTATAAAATTTTTACTTAAGGTTTTGCTAAATATGTGCGTAAGTGTCTCAGAAAGCTTTAAATTATTGCAATGCCATGAGCAAGACCAAGACAAACATCAAGTAACCTCGAGATCAATTGATAAAATCATAGCGCCGAAGATATCAGAAAGGATATCTCAGAAGCGCAGAAGGTGAAAGCGTGTTTCTGAGGAAAGAACACTGTCGCCTGAGAAGGGTCTCAGAAGACCTCGCGACTAGGAGTTCTCAGAAGGGTCTTCCCTCAGAAGGTTAGCCTCAGAAGTCCGTACAACTCTTAGAAGGTTGGACTCAGAAGCAACCAAGTGTCTGGACTCAAGGAAGTGCAAACAGACTCAGAAAGCTCGCTACAACTAGCCAAGGAAGTGGGAACACGCGCACTGTGCAGTTCTGAAAAGTTCCTCATTTTGCGCTGACTGTAGCAGGGAGCCGTTCTGAAAAGGACACAGCCACATAAGCAAAGTGAAAGCTTTTAATTTCGCGGCTCTTTGATGCCTATATATATGAGTTCAATTCCAGAGCAATGTGACGAAAATTCTTGCACTAAAACTCTTGATTAAACGTGCCAAAACTCTGTTGAATTGAAAATCATTTTGCGAAAACTTAGAACTTTCTCAGAAAGACAATTTTTACGAAATTGTTTTTCTAACTTTGCAAAATCTTCTAGTTCTGAATTGGTGTAAATTCTTACATTTGTAAGTTAATCCTAGAAGTCTACTAAGTGTAAAACTAGGTTTGTAACTTAGTCTTGGTAGTTGTTTTCGATCAAAACAAACTTTCTGAAAAACGCTAAGTCCTTCGTTGTTTGAAGGCAGTTTTAAGTCCTCTAGTGTTTGAGGCAAGGAAGTCCTCTGTTGTGAGGCAAGAAGTCCTTTGTGAGGCAAGGAAGTCCTCTGTTGTGAGGCAAGGAAGTCCTCTATTGTGAGGCAAGGAAGTCCTCTGAGGCAAGGAAGTCCTCTGTTGTGAGGCAAGGAAGTCCTTAATTGTTTAAGGCAAGGAAGTCCTCTAGTGTGAGGCAAGGAAATCCACTTCGGGTTGTGAGGTGGTGGAAGTCCTTTACTTAGTAAAGGCAGTGTTGTCTGGGAAGGCACATTAAGAAGAATATCTAAGAACTCTCAACTGAAGGTTGAGGACTGGAGTAGGTTGGTTATAACCGAACCAGTATAAAATCCCTTGTGTTAAGCTTTTCTCCCTAACTCATTACGTGTTCAAATCTTTGAGAAAAACTCTATCACAACTTTAATTAATAGGTCTGGTGAAAACCTTATTGATTAAAATCAGAAAGCTTTTAAGAAACTCAAACTCTTAAGTCATTTTCTTAAAATCTCTCAGAAAGGAACTTTCTTAGAAAGACTAAGTTCTCAGAAACTTAATCTTCTCAGAAAGCATTTTCCGCTGCAAACTCTTAATCATACCTTCTGAGTAAAAACAGCTTTCTAAGTAAAAGTTTTAACAAGCAATTTTAAAACGTGCACGATTCAACCCTCCCTTCTCGTGCACACATACACTTTCAATTGGTATCAGAGCTCGGTCCTTAAGGGGTTGAGCACTTCACAGTGTCAAGGAAAAAGATCCACGAAGGGAAATATGAACTCGCCAGCTGCATTCATATCAGATGGGGCTTCAATAAACAGACCTCCGATGTTTCTCGGAGACAGCTTCGACTACTGGCGTGACAGGATGACGCTGTTCATCAAGCACACCAGTTTGGACTTATGGGATAGGATCGAGAATGGAGACTATCAGCCTCTGCAGACAATTACAGAGGATGCTGTAGTTGCAACAGACGCTGAGCCAGGAGTGGCACCTCCAGCACTCAGAACCTATACAAGACGGGTCCCTAAGGACGAATGGACTCAAGAGATGAAGGAGAAGATACAACTCAACTTCAAAGCCAAGTATATTCTCCTCTGTGCTTTACCCAAGGTAGAATATGACAAAATTGTGTCATGTGATACTGCACAAGAGATTTGGGAAAGACTTCATATGCTGCACGAAGGTAATGACGAAGTCAAGGAAACAAAAATCTCAATGCTCGTACACAAATACGAGTCCTTTAGCATGCAGCCTGAGGAAACTATTGACAGCATGTCAATAAGATTTCTCCATATCATCAATCAGCTGAAAGTCTTGGGAAAGACTTATTCAAACGCTAGATGGTAAGAAAAATCCTCAGAAGCCTTTCTGCAAAATGGCGTCCTAAGGTCACAGCAATCCAGGAAGCCAAGGATCTAAACCAGCTGGGTTTGGATGTACTATTTGGTTCGCTCAGAACGCATGAGATCGAACTGGAAGGGTTGCTCGGAGGACCATCCGCTTCCTCCAGACCTCAGAAGGGATGGCTCTGAACAGTCAAGTCAGAAAGTCTTCCAAAGCTTTCAAAGCTGAAGAAGCTTCTGAGTCTGACAATGATGAAGGCTCAGAATCCGACGAAGACGACATCTCTCTCCTAGTAAAGAAAATGAAGAAAGCCTGGAGAAAGAGGCCAAACAAAAGCAAGGAATTCACTCATAAGAAAGGAAAGTCAAAGCCTTCAGATGCCACATGCTTTGGATGTGGAGAAAAAGGCCACTTCAAGACGGAGTGTCCACAAAACAAAGGAAGAAGAAATTCATTCCCAGAAAGAAAAAGAAGGCAATGGCTGCAACCTGGAGTGATTCAGAAGACGAAGCTTCTGAAACAGCAAGTGAGGAAGAAGAAGCTAATGTTTGCTTCATGGCAGGAACTGACTACATTCTGGAAACAGAATCTGAGTCAGAAGAGGTACAAAATTCCCCTCCTCTTTCATACTCATACGATGAGTTCTCAGAACTCTATTATGATCTTCTGAAAGACTCAAACGAGTTAGCTAACAGTTTCAGCGACCTCAAAAAATCTTTTAAAAACACAGAAGCTGAAAATGTAAGACTAACTCAAGAAGTTCAGAACCTAAGGCTTGAAAGAGACGACTTCAAAGGCAGATACCTTGAAAGTCATGACCTGTATCAAGCATTAGAAAGTTTGTCTTCAATCACAGTAGAAAAGGCTGAAAAGGCCATGATCGAACTACAAAGACAAATGAACTTCTAACCTCTGACTTAGTTAAGATGGTAAATGGTAAAAAGATGCTAAGTCTTTTGCTTGGGGGTCAAAGACCCTATAAAGACAAAAGCGGTCTTGGATATGAAGAAGTCTTTGAACCACATAATCTTGATCCACTCTTAACTAATCACCCCGCATGTGCATTGCATGTTTTAAGAGTGGTCATGGTTCTGAAAAATGCCTATGTTGAAAAAGGAAAATCTCTAACCTCAGAAGGCTAAGAAAAAACTCAGAAAGCAACCTTCTAAGAGACTACCCCTCTCAGAGGGGAAAAACTTTCCAGAAGCAAGTGCTTCTGAAAAGGGCAAACAAAAGGTCTCTGACTCTCAAAACCATGACCTCTCTAAGAAAAAAGAAGGCAAAAGTCCAAAAAGCTAGAAGAAAGACTTTGTGAACATCATCAATGGGCTGAACTTCGAACCAGTGCTGCTTCCAGTCATGTGCCTTGAGCAGCCACTGTCAAGGTACCACTGCTCATCGTGGTGGTGAGCAGCGCTTGATGATGCACCTGCAGTCACAAAGTTAACGGATTTAGGTACCCATTCTTTGTTGGGTCCTTGCTTGTTAGCTTTTTTGGACTTTTGCCTTCTTTTCTTAGAGAGGTCATGGTTTTGAGAGTCAGAGACCTTTTGTTTGCCCTTTTCAGAAGCACTTGCTTTCTGAGAAGTTTTCCCTTCTGAGAGGGGATAGTCTTCTTAGAAGGCTTAGCTTTCTGAGTTTTCTTTTAGCCTTCTGAGGCTTAGAGATTTTTCCTTTTTTCAACATAAGGCATTTTTCAGAACCATGACCACTCTTAAAACATGCAATGCACATGCGGTGATTTAGTTAAGAGTGGATCAAGATTATGTGGTTCAAAGACTTCTTCATATCCAAGACCGCTTTTGTCTTTATAGGGTCTTTGACCCCCAAGCAAAAGACTTAGCATCTTTTTACCATTTACCATCTTAACTAAGTCAGAGGTTAGAAGTTCATTTGTCTTTTGTAGTTCGATCATGGCCTTTTCAGCCTTTTCTACTGTGATTGAAGACAAACTTTCTAATGCTTGATACAGGTCATGACTTTCAAGGTATCTGCCTTTGAAGTCGTCTCTTTCAAGCCTTAGGTTCTGAACTTCTTGAGTTAGTCTTACATTTTCAGCTTCTGTGTTTTTAAAAGATTTTTTGAGGTCGCTGAAACTGTTAGCTAACTCGTTTGAGTCTTTCAGAAGATCATAATAGAGTCTGAGAACTCATCGTATGAGTATGAAAGAGGAGGGGAATTTTGTACCTCTTCTGACTCAGATTCTGTTTCCAGAATGTAGTCAGTTCCTGCCATGAAGCAAACATTAGCTTCTTCTTCCTCACTTGCTGTTTCAGAAGCTTCGTCTTCTGAATCACTCCAGGTTGCAGCCATTGCCTTCTTTTTCTTTCTGGGAATGAATTTCTCTTTCCCTTTGTTTTTGGACACTCCGTCTTGAAGTGGCCTTTTCTCCACATCCAAAGCATGTGGCATCTGAAGGCTTTGACTTTCCTTTCTTAGAGTGAATTCCTTGCTTTTGTTTGGCCTCTTCTCCAGGCTTTCTTCATTTTTCTTTACTAGGAGAGAGATGTCGTCTTCGTCGGATTCTGAGCCTTCATCATTGTCAGACTCAGAAGCTTCTTCAGCTTTGAAAGCTTTGGAAGACTTTCTGACTTGACTGTTCAGAGCCAATCCCTTCTGAGGTCTGGAGGAAGCGGATGGTCCTCCGAGCAACCCTTCCAGTTCGATCTCATGCGTTCTGAGCGAACCAAATAGTACATCCAAACCCAGCTGGTTTAGATCCTTGGCTTCCTGGATTGCTGTGACCTTAGGACGCCATTTTGCAGAAAGGCTTCTGAGGATTTTTCTTACCATCTCAGCGTTTGAATAAGTCTTTCCCAAGACTTTCAGCTGATTGATGATATGGAGAAATCTTATTGACATGCTGTCAATAGTTTCCTCAGGCTGCATGCTAAAGTACTCGTATTTGTGTACGAGCATTGAGATTTTTGTTTCCTTGACTTCGTCATTACCTTCGTGCAGCATATGAAGTCTTTCCCAAATCTCTTGTGCAGTATCACATGACACAATTTTGTCATATTCTACCTTGGGTAAAGCACAGAGGAGAATATACTTGGCTTTGAAGTTGAGTTGTATCTTCTCCTTCATCTCTTGAGTCCATTCGTCCTTAGGGACCCGTCTTGTATAGGTTCTGAGTGCTGGAGGTGCCACTCCTGGCTCAGCGTCTGTTGCAACTACAGCATCCTCTGTAATTGTCTGCAGAGGCTGATAGTCTCCATTCTCGATCCTATCCCATAAGTCCAAACTGGTGTGCTTGATGAACAGCGTCATCCTGTCACGCCAGTAGTCGAAGCTGTCTCCGAGAAACATCGGAGGTCTGTTTATTGAAGCCCCATCTGATATGAATGCAGCTGGCGAGTTCATATTTCCCTTCGTGGATCTTTTTCCTTGACACTGTGAAGTGCTCAACCCCTTAAGGACCGAGCTCTGATACCAATTGAAAGTGTATGTGTGCACGAGAAGGGGGGGGTTGAATCGTGCACGTTTTAAAATTGCTTGTTAAAACTTTTACTTAGAAAGCTGTTTTTACTCAGAAGGTATGATTAAGAGTTTGCAGCGGAAAATGCTTTCTGAGAAGATTAAGTTTCTGAGAACTTAGTCTTTCTAAGAAAGTTCCTTTCTGAGAGATTTTAAGAAAATGACTTAAGAGTTTGAGTTTCTTAAAAGCTTTCTGATTTTAATCAATAAGGTTTTCACCAGACCTATTAATTAAAGTTGTGATAGAGTTTTTCTCAAAGATTTGAACACGTAATGAGTTAGGGAGAAAAGCTTAACACAAGGGATTTTATACTGGTTCGGTTATAACCAACCTACTCCAGTCCTCAACCTTCAGTTGAGAGTTCTTAGATATTCTTCTTAATGTGCCTTCCCAGACAACACTGCCTTTACTAAGTAAAGGACTTCCACCACCTCACAACCCGAAGTGGATTTCCTTGCCTCACACTAGAGGACTTCCTTGCCTTAAACAATTAAGGACTTCCTTGCCTCACAACAGAGGACTTCCTTGCCTCACAACAGAGGACTTCCTTGCCTCACAAAGAGGACTTCCTTGCCTCACAACAGAGGACTTCCTTGCCTACAACAGAGGACTTTCTTGCCTCACAACAGAGGACTTCCTTGCCTCAAACACTAGAGGACTTAAAACTGCCTTCAAACAACGAAGGACTTAGCGTTTTTCAGAAAGTTTGTTTTGATCGAAAACAACTACCAAGACTAAGTTACAAACCTAGTTTTACACTTAGTAGACTTCTAGGATTAACTTACAAATGTAAGAATTTACACCAATTCAGAACTAGAAGATTTTGCAAAGTTAGAAAAACAATTTCGTAAAAATTGTCTTTCTGAGAAAGTTCTAAGTTTTCGCAAAATGATTTTCAATTCAACAGAGTTTTGGCACGTTTAATCAAGAGTTTTAGTGCAAGAATTTTCGTCACATTGCTCTGGAATTGAACTCATATATATAGGCATCAAAGAGCCGCGAAATTAAAAGCTTTCACTTTGCTTATGTGGCTGTGTCCTTTTCAGAACGGCTCCCTGCTACAGTCAGCGCAAAATGAGGAACTTTTCAGAACTGCACAGTGCGCGTGTTCCCACTTCCTTGGCTAGTTGTAGCGAGCTTTCTGAGTCTGTTTGCACTTCCTTGAGTCCAGACACTTGGTTGCTTCTGAGTCCAACCTTCTAAGAGTTGTACGGACTTCTGAGGCTAACCTTCTGAGGGAAGACCCTTCTGAGAACTCCTAGTCGCGAGGTCTTCTGAGACCCTTCTCAGGCGACAGTGTTCTTTCCTCAGAAACACGCTTTCACCTTCTGCGCTTCTGAGATATCCTTTCTGATATCTTCGGCGCTATGATTTTATCAATTGATCTCGAGGTTACTTGATGTTTTGTCTTGGTCTTTGCTCATGGCATTGCAATAATTTAAAGCTTTCTGAGACACTTAGCGCACATATTAGCAAAACCTTAAGTAAAATTTTATACTTATGGGCTTACCTTGTTATCATTAAAACTTTCATGACTCTAAGAGAATTATGCTTAATTCTCTCAGAAGGGTTCTGGAGCTTACAACTAGGATGTTGTAGATAACCAAAGGATGGTGTAATGAGCCTATTTTGGTCCTAATTGAGTGTATTCAGCTTCATTTGGTCTTACTTTGGTCAATTCATCCATTTTAGTCACTAGAAAGGTGTTGGTAACCAGAGGATGACGTGATGAGCCTATTTTGGTCCTTATTGAGTGTATTGAGCTTCATTTGGTCTTACTTTGGTCAATTCATCCATTTTAGTCACTAGAAAATTGTAGGTAACCAAAGGATGATGTAATGAGCCTATTTTGGTCCTAATTGAGTGTATTGAGCTTCATTTGGTCTTACTTTGGTCAATGGCTCCATTTTAGTGACTAGGATGTTGTAGATAACCAAAGGATGATGTAATGAGCCTATTTTGGTCTTAATTGAGTGTATTGATATTCATTTCGTCTTACTTTGGTCAATGGCTCCATTTTAGTCACTCGGATGTTGTAGATAACCAAAGGATGATGTAATGAGCCTATTTTGGTCCTAATTGAGTGTATTGAGCTTCATTAGGTCTTACTTTGGTCAATGGCTCCATTTTAGTCACTCGGATGTTGTAGATCACCAAAGGATGATATAATGAGCCTATTTTGGTCCTAATGAGTGTATTGAGCTTCTTTAGGTCTTACTTTGGTCAATGGCTCCATTTTAATCACTAGGATGTTGTAGATAACCAAAGGATGAGGTAATGAGCCTATTTTGGTCCTAATTTAGTGTATTGAGCTTCATTAGGGCTTACTTTGATCATCCATTTTAGTCACTAGAAAGGTGTAGGTAACCAAAGGATGATGTAATGAGCCTATTTTGGTCCTAATTGAGTGTATTGAGCTTCATTTCGTCTTACTTTGGTCAATGGCTCCATTTTAGTCACTAGGATGTTGTAGATAACCAAAGGATGATGTAATGAGCCTATTTTGATCCTAATTGAGTGTATTGAGCTTCATTTCGTCTTACTTTGGTCAATGGCTGCATTTTAGTCACTAGGATGTTGTAGATAACCAAAGGATGATAGAATGAGCCTATTTTGATCCTAATTGAGTGTCTTGATCTTCATTTCGTCTTACTTTGGTCAATGGCTCCATTTTAGTCACTAGGATGTTGTAGATAACCAAAGGATGGTGTAATGACCCTATTTTGGTCCTAATTGAGTGTATTCAGCTTCATTTGGTCTTACTTTGGTCAATTCATCCATTTTAGTCACTAGAAAGGTGTTGGTAACCAAAGGATGACGTGATGAGCCTATTTTGGTCCTTATTGAGTGTATTGAGCTTCATTTGGTCTTACTTTGGTCAATTCATCCATTTTAGTCACTAGAAAATTGTAGGTAACCAAAGGATGATGTAATGAGCCTATTTTGGTCCTAATTGAGTGTATTGAGCTTCATTTGGTCTTACTTTGGTCAATGGCTCCATTTTAGTCACTAGGATGTTGTAGATAACCAAAGGATGATGTAATGAGCCTATTTTGGTCCTAATTGAGTGTATTGAGCTTCATTTCGTCTTACTTTGGTCAATGGCTCCATTTTAGTCACTAGGATGTTGTAGATAACAAAAGGATGATGTAATGAGCCTATTTATGTCCTAATTGAGTGTATTGATCTTCATTTTGTCTTACTTTGGTCAATGGCTCCATTTTAGTCACTAGGATGTGGTAGATAACCAAAGGATGATGTAATGAACTTATTTTAGTCCTTATTCAGTGTATTGAGCTTCATTTGGTCTTACTTTGGTCATTGGCTCCGTTTTAGTCACTAGGATGTTGTAGATAACCAAAGGATGATGTAATGAGCCTATTTTGGTCCGAATTGAATGTATTGAGCTTCATTACGTCTTACTTTTGTCAATGGCTCCATTTTAGTCACTCAGATGTTGTAGATAACCAAAGGATGATGTAATGAGCCTATTTTGGTCCTAATTGAATGTATTGAGCTTCATTACGTCTTACTTTTGTCAATGGCTCCATTTTAGTCACTCGGATGTTGTAGATAACCAAAGGATGATGTAATGAGCCTATTTTGGTCTTAATTGAGTGTATTGAGCTTCATTTGGTCTTACTTTGGTCAATAGCTCCATTTTAGTCACTAGGATGTTGTAGATAACCAAAAGATGATGTAATGGGCCTATTTTGTTCCTAATTGAGTGTATTGAGCTTCATTAGGTCTTACTTTGGTCAATGGCTCCATTTTAGTCACTAGGATGTTGTAGATAACCAAAGGATGATGTAATGAGCCTATTTTGGTCCTAATTGAGTGTATTGAGCTTCATTAGGTCTTACTTTGGTCAATGGTGTAAGCTCCAGAACCCTTCTGAGAGAATTAAGCATAATTCTCTTAGAGTTATGAAAGTTTTAATGATAACAAGGTAAGCCATAAATATAAAATTTTACTTAAGGTTTTGCTAATATGTGCGCTAAGTGTCTCAGAAAGCTATAAATTATTGCAATGCCATGAGCAAAGACCAAGACAAACATCAATTAACCTCGAGATCAATTGATAAAATCATTAGCGCCGAAGATATCAGAAAGGATATCTCAGAAGCGCAGAAGGTGAAAGCGTGTTTCTGAGGAAAGAACACTGTCGCCTCAGAAGGGTCTCAGAAGACCTCGCGACTAGTAGTTCTCAGAAGGGTCTTCCCTCAGAAGGTTAGCCTCAAGAGTCCGTACAACTCTTAGAAGGTTGGACTCAGAAGCAACCAAGTGTCTGAACTCAAGGAAAATGCAAACAGACTCAGAAAGCTCGCTACAACTAGCCAAGGAAGTGGAACACGCGCACTGTGCAGTTCTGAAAAGTTCCTCATTTTGCGCTGACTGTAGCAGGGAGCCGTTCTGAAACAGACACAGCCACATAAGCAAAGTGAAAGCTTCTAATTTCGCGCTCTTTGATGCCTATATATATGAGTTCAATTCCAGAGCAATGTGACGAAAATTCTTGCGCTAAAACTCTTGATTAAACGTGCCAAAACTCTGTTGAATTGAAAATCATTTTGCGAAAACTTGAACTTTCTTCAGAAGACAATTTTACGAAATTGTTTTTCTAACTTTGCAAAATCTTCTAGTTCTGAATTGGTGTGTAAATTCTTACATTTGTAAGTTAATCCTAGAAGTCTACTAAGTGTAAAACTAGGTTTGTAACCTTAGTCTTGGTAGTTGTTTTCGATCAAACAAACTTTCTGAAAACGCTAAGTCCTTCGTTGTTTGAAGGCAGTTTTAAGTCCTCTAGTGTTTGAGCAAGGAAGTCCTCTGTTGTGAGGCAAGAAAGTCCTCTGTTGTGAGGAGAATCCCTGTTGTGAGGCAAGAAAGTCCTCTGTTGTGAGGCAAGGAAGTCCTCTGTTGTGAGGCAAGGAAGTCCTCTAGTGTGAGGCAAGGAAATCCACTTCGGGTTGTGAGGTGGTGGAAGTCCTTTACTTGGTAAAGGCAGTGTTGTCTGGGAAGGCACATTAAGAAGAATATCTAAGAACTCTCAACTGAAGGTTGAGGACTGGAGTAGGTTGGTTATAACCGAACCAGTATAAAACCCTTTGTTAAGCTTTTTCTCCCTAACTCATTACGTGTCCAAATCTTGAGAAAAACTCTATCACAACTTTAATTAAGAGGTCTCGTGAAAACCTTATTGATCAAAATCAGAAAGCTTTTAAGAAACTCAAATCTTAAGACGTTTTCTTAAAATCTCTCAGAAAGGAACTTTCTTAGAAAAACTAAGTTCTCAGAAACTTAATCTTCTCAGAAAGCATTTTTCGCTGCAAACTCTTGACCATACCTTCTGAGTAAAAACAGCTTTCTAAGTAAAAGTTTTAACAAGCAATTTTAAAACTTGCACGATTCAACCCCCCCTTCTCGTGCACACATACACTTTCAATTGGCATCAGAGCTCGGTCCTTAAGGGGTTGAGCACTTAGCAGTGTCAAGGAAAAAGATCCACGAAAGGAAATATGAATTCACCAGCTGCATTCATATCGGATGGGGCTTCAATAAACAGACCTCCGATGTTTCTTGGAGACAGCTTCGATTACTGGCGTGATAGGATGACGCTGTTCATCAAGCACACCAGTTTGGACTTATGGGATAGGATCGAGAATGGAGACTATCAGCCTCTGCAGACAATTACAGAGGATGCTGTAGTTGCAACAGACGCTGAGCCAGGAGTGGCACCTCCAGCACTCAGAACCTATACAAGACGGGTCCCTAAGGACGAATGGACTCAAGAGATGAAGGAGAAAATACAACTCAACTTCAAAGCCAAGTATATTCTCCTCTGTGCTTTACCCAAAGTAGAATATGACAAAATTGTGTCATGTGATACTGCACAAGAGATTTGGGAAAGACTTCATATGCTGCACGAAGGTAATGATGAAGTCAAGGAAACAAAAATCTCAATGCTCGTACACAAATACGAATCCTTTAGCATGCAGCCTGAGGAAACTATTGACAGCATGTCAATAAGATTTCTCCATATCATCAATCAGCTGAAAGTCTTGGGAAAGACTTATTCAAACGCTGAGATGGTAAGAAAAATCCTCAGAAGCCTTTCTGCAAAATGGCGTCCTAAGGTCACAGCAATCCAGGAAGCCAAGGATCTAAACCAGCTAGGTTTGGATGTACTATTTGGTTCGCTCAGAACGCATGAGATCGAACTGGAAGGGTTGCTCGGAGGACCATCCGCTTCCTCCAGATTGGCTCTGAACAGTCAAGTCAGAAAGTCTTCCAAGCCTTCAAAGCTGAAGAAGCTTCTGAGTCTGACAATGATGAAGGCTCAGAATCCGACGAAGACGACATCTCTCCTAGTAAAGAAAATGAAGAAAGCCTGGAGAGAAAGAGACCAAACAAAAGCAAGGAATTCACTCCTAAGAAAGGAAAGTCAAAGCCCTCAGATGCCACATGCTTTGGATGTGGAGAAAAAGGCCACTTCAAAACGGAGTGTCCACAAAAAGGGAAGAAGAAATTCATCCCCAGAAAGAAAAAGAAGGCAATGGCTGCAACCTGGAGTGATTCAGAAGATGAAGCTTCTGAAGCAGCAAGTGAGGAAGAAGAAGCTAATGTGTGCTTCATGGCAGGAACTGACTACATTCTGGAAACAGAATCTGAGTCAGAAGAGGTACAAAATTCCCCCTCCTCTTTCATACTCTTACGATGAGCTTTCAGAACTCTATTATGATCTTCTGAAGACTCAAACGAGTTAGCTAACAGTTTCAGCGACCAAAAAAAATCTTTTAAAAACACAGAAGCTGAAAATACAAGACTAACTCAAGAAGTTCAGAACCTAAGGCTTGAAAGAGACGACTTCAAAGGTAGATACCTTGAAAGTCATAACCTGTATCAAGCATTAGAAAGTTTGTCTTCAATCACAGTAGAAAGGCTGAAAAGGCCATGATCGAACTGCAAAAGACAAATGAACTTCTAACCTCTGACTTAGTTAAGATGGTAAATGGTGAAAAGATGCTAAGTCTTTTGCTTGGGGGTCAAAGACCCTATAAAGACAAAAGCGTCTTGGATATGAAGAAGTCTTTGAACCACATGATCTTGATCCACTCTTAACTAAATCACCCCTTGCATTACATGTTTGGAGTGGAAAATGCCCTATGTTGAAAAAGGGAAAAATCTCTAAGCCTCAGAAGGCTAAGAAGAAAACTCAGAAAGCAAAATCTTCTAAGAAGACTGACCCCTCTCAGAAGGGTAAAACTTCTCAGAAAGCAAGCGCTTCTGAAAAGGACAAACAAAAGGTCTCTGACTCTCAAAACCATGACCCTTCTAAGAAAAGAAGGCAAAAATCCAAGAAAGCTAACCAGCAAGGACCCAACAAAGAATGGGTACCTAAATCTGTTAACTTTGTGACTGCAGGTGCATCATCAAGCGCTGCTCCACCACCACGATGAGCAGTGGTACCTTGACAGTGGCTGCTCAAGGCACATGACTGGAAGCAAGCACTGGTTCAGAAGTCTCAAGCCCAAGAAAGGCGGAACAGTGCGATTCGGTGATGGCGCTAAGGGAGAGTCACTGCAATCGGAGATGTTGGTAAGGATTCCTCTCACCAAATCTCAGATGTACTTTTGGTCGATGGCTTAACTCACAATCTATTAAGCATTAGTCAATTTTGTGACAAAGGCTTAAAGGTTGAATTTTATGCCAAGTATTGTCATGTGATTAATCTCACAACTAACAAGATCGTTCTGGAAGGAAAACGTGTGGGTAACATCTATGTTATCCATCTGGATGATCTAAAGGATCAAAATGTGGAATGCCTTGTCTCTGTCCAAGAAGACAAATGGCTATGGCATAAGAAACTTGGTCATGCCCATATGAGACTTCTTTCTGAACTCTCTCAGAAAGAAACTTGTAAAGGGCCTTCCCAGAATTAAGTATCAGAAGGATGCAACCTGCGACTTCTGTGAAAAAGGGAAACAGACCAAGGCTTCCTTTCCCAGTAAAAGTGGTTTTCTACTCAGAAACCACTGGAACTGCTCCACATGGATCTCTTCGGACCAACCAGAACAGCTTCCCTTTCTGGAAAACGCTATGGTCTTGTCATAGTGGATGATTACTCCAGATTCACTTGGGTTTTCTTTCTAGCTTCTAAGGAAGAAACTTTTGAGAAGTTCAAAGCATTTGCGAAAAAGAGTTTCAACAGAAAAGGATTCGCACATTCATACCATTAGATCAGATCATGGTGGTGAATTTGAGAATCATGCTTTTGAAAGCTTTGTGAAAATCTGGGCATTGCTCACGAGTTCTCTTCTCCCAGAACTCCTCAACAAAATGGAGTAGCTGAGAGAAAGA
>RYYW01000165.1:89110-102931 GCA_013621005.1 Aeschynomene evenia | reverse complement strand
AAATTTCTGCCTATCACTTTCGATGGTAGGATAGTGGCTACATGGTGGTGACGGGTGACGGAGAATTAGGGTTCGATTCGGAGAGGGAGCTGAGAAACGGCTACCACATCAGGAAGGCAGAGGCGCGCAATTACCATCTGACACGGGGAGGTAGTGAAATATACATACGGGCTCTGAGTCTGGTAATTGGATGAGTACAATCTAATCCTTAACGAGGATCCATTGGAGGGCAGTTGGTGCAGCAGCCGGGTATTCAGCTCCAATGGTTATATTTAGTTGTTGCAGTTAAAAGTCGTAGTTGGACTTTGGGTTGGGTCGATCGGTCTCCCTAGGTGTGCACGGTCGGCTCGTCCTTTGGCGGCGATGCGCTCCTGGCTTAATGGCGGGTCGTGCCTCGGCGCTGTTATTTGAAGAAATTAGAGTGCTCAAGCAAGCTACGCTCTGGATAATTAGCTGGGATAACATCATAGGATTCTGATCCTATTGTGTTGGCTTCGGGATCGGAGTATGATTACAGGGACAGTCGGGGGCATTCGTATTTATAGTCAGAGGTGAATTCTTGGATTTATGAAGAGAACATGCGAAGCATTTGCAGAGTGTTTTCTTAATCAAGACGAAGTTGGGGTCGAAGACGATCAGTACGTCCTAGTCTACCTAACGATGCGACAGGGATCGCGGATGTTGCTTTTAGGACTCCGCTGCACTTATGAGAATCAAAGTCTTTGGGTTCGGGGGAGTATGTCGCAAGGCTGACTTAAGAATTGACGGAGGCACCAGGAGTGGAGCTGCGGCTTAATTTGAATCACACGGGGAAACTTACAGGTCCAGACATGTAGGATTGACAGACTGAGAGCTCTTTCTTGTTCTTATGGTGGTGGTGCATGGCCGTTCTTAGTTGGTGGAGCGATTTGTCTGGTTATTCCGTTAACGAACGAGACCTCAGCTGCTAACTAGCTATGTGGAGGTAACCTCCGCGGCCAGCTTCTTAGAGGACTATGGCCTTCCAGGCCACGGAAGTTTGAGGCATACAGGTCTGTGATGCCTTAGATGTTCTGGGCCGCACGCGGCTCACTGATGTATTCAACGGTCTTAGCCTTGGCGCGGCCGGGTAATCTTTGAATTTCTGTGATGGGATAGTCTTGCATTGTTGGTCTTACGAGGATTCTGTAGCGCGAGTCATGCTCGCGTTGACTACGTCCTGCCTTTGTACACGCCGTCGTCTACGTTGAATGGTCGGTGAGTGTTCGGATTGCGGCGACGTGGGCGGTTCGTGCCCGACGTTGTGAGAAGTCCACTGACCTTATCATTTAGAGGAAGGGAAGTCGTAACAAGGTTTCGTAGGTGAACTGCGGAAGGATCATTGTTGATGCCTCGACCAGCTAGACCGCGAATGTGTTTTTACCCGGGTGATCGGGATGCCTAGGCGCTCGCTCCCGACCGTTGGGGCTCTGGCCCCTGTGTGGCTCGGTCCCGACACAACAACCCCGGCGCGGATGCGCAGGAATAACACAAGGCGCGCCTCTCGACCCGGAGCGGTGTTCGTCTGGGTGCGTCGCAAATTGGTCCAATGACTCTCGGAACGGATATCTCGGCTCTTGCATCGATGAGAAGTAGCGAATGCGACTTGTGTGATTGCGATCCCGTGAACCATCGAGTCTTTGACGCAGTTGCGCCCGAGCATTGGCTAGGGCACGCTGCTGGGTGTCACCATCGTCGCCCACTCATGCTTGTTGCGTGGGAGGGGTGATGATGGTTCCCGTGAGCCGTCTCGTGGTTGGCTGAACGTTCTCGTGCGGGTGCAGGCCGTGACTTGGTGGTTGGTTTACTCGGGCGTACGTGTGCTCCTGTCGGTTCCGGAAGCATGGACCGTGGCGGCCAGCCGCCCTTGATGCGACTCGGTAGGCGGGTCCCGTGGTTTGCTATCTAAGCGGGAGAGACTACAGGTTCCCTGTACGGCGAGCGACGGGAAGAGCCCCATGAGATCGGCGCCTTTGGCGTCTGATTGTAGTTGGGAGCGTCCTCGTGGCGGACCGGGCCCAAGTCCCTGGAGGGGGCGCCGAGGGGTGGGCCGTTGTGCCGGCCTGTCGCACCGAGGCGCTGTCGGCGAGTCGGGTTGTTTGGGATGCGCCAATCGGGCGGTATTCCGTCCAGGCTAATCTGGCGAGAGCCGTAGCGAACGTACGCGGGGAAGATGAAGGACTTTGAAGGAGTCAAGGTGCTTGAATTGTCGGAGGGAGCGGATGGGGGCGCCGGTGTGTCCCGGTGGATGTGGACGGCGTGAGCGGTCCGCATCGACTCGGGGCCTGACGATGCGATTGCACGGTGGCCAAGCCCGGGCTGTCGATAGTCGTGGAACGTCATCGTTGCGATTGTGGATGGCGCACGCGCTGCTGGCGTGCTTCGGACCTGGTGTCTGGCGTCGGCTGTGGGCTCCCTTCGGCCGTCTTGAACACGGCAGGGTCTGATGTGTGGAGTCACGGGTGAGTAACCGTAGGCGCGGAGCTATTGGCGGGATCCTCAGGGTTGCACGCGACGACCCTGATCTCTGTGAAGGGTTCGAGTGAGGCATGCCTGTCGGGACCCGAAGTGGTGACTATGCCTGGCGGGGCGAGCCAGGGACTCTGGTGGGGCCCGCGCCCGTACTGACGTGCAATCGTTGTTGACTTGGGTATAGGGGCGAAGACTAATCGAACGTTGTAGCTGGTTCCTCCGAGTTTCCTCGGATAGCTGGAGCTCGCGGGCGGTTCTATCGGGTAAGCCATGATTGAGGCATCGGGGCGCACGCTCGACCTTTCTACTTTATAGTGGCGGTGCGGCTGCTCTGTTGAGCCGTGCCCGGATCGGAGCTCCAGTGGGCCATTTTTGGTAGCAGACTGGCGATGCGGGATGACCGGAGTCGGGTTCGGTGCCCAACTCGCGCTAACCTGACCCAAGGGTGTTGGTCGATTAGACGCGGCGGTGGTTGGAAGTCGATCCGTAGGGTGTGTACACTCCTGCCGATCACTGCCCGAAATGGATGGCGCTAAGCGCGTGACCTATACCGGCGTCGGGGAGTGCTAGGCCCGTGGTAGGAGGGCGGGCGGTCGCTGCAAACTGGGGCGCGGCCGGGCGGAGCGGCCGTCGGTGCGATTTGGTGGTGTAGCATATTCAATGAGACTTGAGGCCGAGAGGGGAAGGTTCCATGTGACGGCACTTGCACATGGGTTGTCGTTCTAGGCGGGGGGCCGTCTGATAGGCTCGGGCGTACTCCGAAGGGATCGGGTTAAATTCCTGAACGGGACGTGGCGGCTGCGGCACGTTAGGAGTCGGACGTCGGCGGGGGCTCGGGAGGTTATCTTTTCTGTTTACGCTGCCACCTGGAAGGCTCGCGGAGTGGGTCCAGCGGTGGAGGCCGACGTCGCGTGGTGTCCGGTGCGCCCCGGCGGCCTTGAAATCCGGAGGACGGTGCCTCTCACGCCGGTGTATCATACCGCTCAGGTCTCCAGGTGACGCTCTGGTCGATGGACATGTAGGCAGGGAGTCGGCAATGGATCGTACTCGGGAAGGATTGGCTTGGGGCTGGGCCGGGGGTCCGTCCCGAACCGTCGGCTGTCGGTGGACTGCTCGAGTGTCAGTGGCGAGGCGGGTCGTCGCGTGCGGTCGGGGCGGATTGGGACGGGCCTTCGGGGCCTCTTCCCGGGCGTCGAACGTCGATCAGACTGGTACGGACAAGGGGATCGACTGTTTAATTAAACAGCATTGCGATGGTCCTGCGGATGTTGAGCAATGTGATTTTTGCCCAGTGCTTGATGTCAAGTGAAGAATTCACCAAGCGCGGGTACGGCGGGAGTAACTTGATCTCTTAGGTGCAATGCTCGTCATCTTTAGTGCGCGCATGATGGATTACGGATTCCACTGTCCTGTCTACTATCCAGCGAACCAGCAGGGACGGGCTTGGCGGATCGCGGGAAGAGACCCTGTTGAGCTTGACTCTAGTCGCTTTGTGAATGCTTGAGGGTGTAGGTAGTGGGGTGGAACAGCGAAGTGAATACCATACTTTTACGTTTTTTTATTCGTGATCGGGGCGGGGCCTGCCCTCTTTTTGGACCAAGGCGGTTCTGTCGGTCGATCCGGGCGGAGACATTGTCAGGTGGGGGTTTGGCTGGGGCGCATCTGTTAAAGTACGCAGGTGTCCTAGATGAGCTCACGAGACGAATTCGTGTGGACAAAGGGTAAAGCTCGTTTGTTCTGATTTCCAGTCGATCGACGTGAAGCGTGGCCTATCGATCCTTTAGTCCTTCGGATTTGAGCTAGAGGTGTCAGAAGTTACCCAGGGATAACTGGCTTGTGGCGCAAGCGTTCTAGCGACGTTGCTTTTTGATCTTCGATGTCGGCTCTTCCTTCATTGTGAGCGATTCACCAGTGTTGGATTGTTCACCCCATAGGGACGTGAGCTGGGTTTAGACCGTCGTGGACAGGTTGTTTTACCTACTGATGTAGTTCGCATGTATTCACTGTCGGAGGACCGTTGTTCGCAATTGGTCATCGCGCTTGGTTGAAGCCAGTGGCGCGAGCTACGTGCGTTGGTTATGACTGACGCCTCTAAGTCAGATCCGGGCTAGAAGCGATGCGTGCGCCGTTGCTCGATTGCCGACCGCAGTAGGGGACTGTCCCCGAGGCACGTGCCGTTGGTGTCTCCGTGCGGTGGATGGCGTGCGGGCCTTGAGCGCATTCCCCGAGCGGCGGGTGATCCTTTGGACGACTTAATACGCGCGGGGTATTGTAGTGGCGAGTGGCCTTGCTGCCGATCACTGGATTCAGCCTTGTCGCTCGATTCGTCCTCCCCCGCCCCTTTCTGCATGTCTCTGGTATGGGGTTCCGCATGAACTGTCATGTGGCCCTGTTTCCTTGGCACGGATCAGCAGGATGGCCGGTGCTGGCAGCACGGGCAGGGCCGCTCGGGCTGCTCTGCGATGGCCTTGTATGTTACGTGGGGAGCCTGTTTCCTTGGCCACTTAGGCGGGTCCATGGCCGGTGCTGGCAGACCGGCAGGGCCGATCGGGCTGACTCTGCGACTGGCTTGTAATGTTACGTGGGGAGACCATGTTTCCTTGGCACTTGGCACGGGTCCATGGCACGGTGCTGGCAGCCAGGCGGGCCGACTCGGGCTGACTCTGCGCAGGGGTTACCGGACATGGATATATGAAATTCGTCCGAGCAATGCCGGCTCAGTCAGGATGCGTTGATCGCTTGGCTATATCGCATTATAAATCTATGACTACATGTTACTCTTTTGTTGTGTTTCTTTCTTTTGTTGTCGGATTATAGTTTTCAAAATGATTTCTGTATTGGCTGGCGGGGATATGGTGGGTGTTTCCGTGGTGTATGTGCACTGTCTTTCTTTATGAGAGTCGTGGCGAATTCGGCTCTGACCATCTGGTATTCGGGCAGCGGGATCCCGCTTGCGAGAAAACAATGAGATCGGCTTGACGGATTGAATTTGGGGGCAAGAGTATCTTTTGTAGCTCCTGTAAAGTGAAATATTTCCTTGAGGAAACTATGATTTGGGGGCATAGTACTGTTTGTACCTCCATGTAAAAGTGAAATATTTCTTGGCAACTATGAATTTGGGGAGCATAGATTCATTTTGTAGTCATGTAAAATCATGCAAATCATGTCAGACCATTTTCTATTTTTCTGTTTTTTTGGATTTTCGGCATCAAATTAAAAAAAAATTCCTTGGAGAAATTATGAATTTGAGGAGTACAGTACTTTTTAGATCATGCAAAATCATGCAAATCATGTCTAGGTCAATATTGGATTATGTCTCTCGGAAAAGGCGTCCTGCTGCAAGATTGGTTTTTGCATAGCCTACTATAGGGGGAGGTGCTCACTGCCACCAGGGCGCGCCAGGTGCTTGTGTGCGGCCCTCCCCACGCGGCACTTAGACCATTTTTGGGTCTAAGTGTGGCGTGCGTTGCCCGATCGGATCTATCTTTGATTTTTGATCCGTGCTCGAATGTCGTCGGCGGCCGACCGGTGCTGTCCATGAGTTTGTCCTGCGTTGCTGCGGATTTCTGTGGATGGTCGAGGTTGGGCTGTAGGATGCATCAGAGCATGTGTGCGATTGGATCATAGATGCACCGTGTTTTCTTGCAGTTTGTTCTTTTGGTCCGTCCCGTGCTCGAATGTTGTCCGGCGGCCTGACGGCGCTGTCACCCGTGGATGGTGTAGGATGGGCTGTAGGATTGGAGCACGAGCATGTCACGACTGGTCGAGGTTGGCTGTTTCCTTGCGATGTGTCGATTCCTATGATTCCACTAGCGGTGCGGACATGGTGCATTGTACTATCACTTGCTTGCTTGGCCCGGCATGTTGGGGGTGGCGTGTTCGATGGCAGTGTTCAGCTAACGCGTGGGTGTATGAGTGGTGATTTGAATGCTAGTGTGGTCGGCTCTTGTGTCCTATTAACGACATGCACATGCTTCTTCAGTCGTCTCATGAGCTGGTTGTCTTGGTGTTTCCTCATGGTTCTGTGTTGCTACCGATTTGGGTATCAAGTCCGTTCGACCCTTTCTTCTGTCGTCCTTGTGGGCTGTCGGGGGGAACCGAATGATTTGTGTGGTCTGCACGGCATGCCATGCTGGCTTTTGTGGCCCGCGACCATTGTTCTCCGGATGCGGTAATTTTGCGGTGATGTGGGCTGATGTTTCCGTTGGTCCCCACTTTTTCGGTGCCATGATGCGCTTGCTGCGTGTCGCCGTTCTTCCTTTTGGTTGGTCATGCGTGCTCGGCTGGCAGGTCTTATGGATGCTACTGGTTGATCTGCAGTAGTCATATGCTTGTCTCAGATTAGCCATGCTGTGTAGTATGAACTATTCAGACTGTGAATGCGAATGGTCATTAATCGTTATAGTTTGTTTGATGGTATCTATACTCGGTACGTGTATTCTAGAGCTATACGTGCAACCCGACTTCTGGAAGGGATGCATTTATTAGATAAAGGTCACGCAGGCTTAGCTGTTGCTTTGATGTTCATGATAATCGTGGATCGCGGCTTTGTGCCGGCGACGCATCTTCAATTTTGCCCTATCACTTTCGATGGTAGGATGTGGCTACATGGTGGTGACGGGTGACGGAGATTAGGGTTCGATTCCGGAGAGGGAGCTGAGACGGTACCATCAGGAGGCAGGGCGCGCAATTACCATCTGACGGGGAGGTAGTGACATAATACATACCGGGTCTAGGTCTGGTATTGGATGGTACATCTAATCCTTACGGGATCATTGGGGGCAGTCTGGTGCCGCAGCCGCGGTATTCCAGCTCCAATGCGTTATTTAGTTGTTGCAGTTAAAGCTCGTAGTTGGATTTGGGTTGGGTCGATCGGTCCTCCTAGGTGTGCACGGTCGGCTCGTCCTTCTGCGGCGATGCGCTCTGGCCTTACTGGCGGGTGTGCTCCGGCGCTGTTACTTTGAGAATTAGGTGCTCAAGCAGCTACGCTCTGGTACTTAGCATGGGATATCATAGGATTTGATCTATTGTGTTGGCCTTCGGGATCGGGTATGATTACAGGGACGTCGGGGGCATTCGTATTTCATGTCAGAGGTGAATTCTTGGATTTATGAAGACGAACTGCGAAGCATTTGCCAGGATGTTTTCATTAATCAGACGAAGTTGGGGGCTCGAGCGATCAGTACCGTCTAGTCTCACCATAACGATGCGCAGGGATCAGCGGATGTTGCTTTTGGACTCCGCTGGCACCTTATGAGAATCAAGTCTTTGGGTTCCGGGGGGTATGGTCGCAGGCTGAACTTAAGGAATTGCGGAGGGCCACCAGGAGTGGAGCCTGCGGCTTATTTGATCACGGGGAACTTACCAGGTCCGATGTAGGATTGACGATGAGAGTCTTTCTTGATTCTATGGGTGGTGGTGCTGGCGTTCTTAGTTGGTGGAGCGATTTGTCTGGTTATTCCGTTAACGACGAGACTCGCTGCTAACTAGCTATGTGGAGGTACCTCCGCGGCCGCTTCTTAGGGGACTTGGCTTCAGGCACGGAGTTTGAGGCATACAGGTCTGTGATGCCTTAGATGTTCTGGGCGCCGCGCGCTACACTGATGTATTCACGAGTCTATAGCCTTGGCGACGGCCGGGTATCTTTGAATTTCATCGTGATGGGGATAGATCATTGCATTGTTGGTCTTCACGAGGATTCTAGTAGCGCGAGTCATAGCTCGCGTTGACTACGTCCTGCCTTTGTACACCGCCGTCGTCTACCGATTGATGGTCCGGTGAGTGTTCGGATTGCGGCGACGTGGGCGGTTCGCTGCCGCGCGTTGTGAGAAGTCCATGACCTTTCATTTGAGGAAGGAGAGTCGTACAGGTTTCCGTAGGTGACTGCGGAAGGTCATTGTTGATGCTCGACCAGCTGACCGCGATGTGTTTTACTACCGGGGTGATCGGGATGCTAGGCAGCTCGCTCCCGACCGTTGGGGCTCTGGCACCTGTGTGGCTCGGTCCGACCACAACCCGGCGCGGATGCGCAAGGATACAACCAGGGCGCCCTCTCGACCGGAGCGGTGTTCGTCTGGGTGGCGTCGCAAAAATTGGTCCAATGACTTCGGCACGGATATCTCGGCTCTTGCATCGATGAGAACGTAGCGAATGCGATACTTGGTGTGATTGCAGATCCGTGACCATCGAGTCTTTGAACGCAGTTGCGCCCGAGCTTGGCTAGGGCACGCTGCTGGGTGTCACCATCGTCGCCCAACTCATGCCTTGTTGCGTGGGAGGGGTGATGATGGCTTCCGTGAGCACGTCTCGTGGTTGGCTGAAACGTTCTCCGTGCCGGCGTGCAGCGCCGTGACACTTGGTGGTTGAGTTTACCTCGGGCCGTCCGTGTGTCCTGTCGGTTCCGGAAGCTGGACCGTGAGCGGCAGCGCCTTGATGCGACTCAGGTCAGGCGGGGCTACCGCTGAGTTTAGCTATCATAGCGGAGGAAGAGAACTACAGGATTCCCTAGTACGGCGAGCGACGGGAGAGCCCCATGAGATCGGCGCTTTGGCGTCTGATTGTGTCTGGAGAGCGTCTCAGTGGCGGACGGGCCCAGTCCCTGGAAGGGGGCGCAGAGGGGTGAGGCCCGTTGTGCCGGACCTGTCGCACCGAGGCGCTGTCGGCGGTCGGGTTGTTTGGGATGCAGCCAATCGGGCGGTAATTCCGTCCAGGCTATACTGGCGAGAGACGATAGCGAAAGTCGCGAGGGAAGATGAAGGACTTTGAAAGGAGTCAAGAGTGCTTGAATTGTCGGGAGGGAAGCGGATGGGGCGGCGGTGTGTCCGGTCGGATGTGGACGGCGTGAGCGGTCGCCATCGATCGGGGCATGACCGATGCGAATTGCACGGTGGCCAGCCGGGCTGTCGATAGCTCGTGGAACGTCATCGTTGCGATTGTGGATGGCAGCACGCGCTGCTGGCGTGCTTCGGCACTGCGTGCTCTGGCGTCGGCCTGTGGGTCCCATTCGGCCGTCTTGAACACGGACCAAGGGTCTGCATGTGTGCGAGTCACGGGTGAGTAAACCGTAAGGCGCAGGAGCTATTGGCGGGATCCTCAGGGTTGCACCGCGACCGACCTGATCTCCTGTGAGGGTTCGAGTGGAGCATGCCTGTCGGGACCGAAGATGGTGAACTATGCCTGAGCGGGGCGAAGCCAGAGGAACTCTGGTGGAGGCCGCAGCGATCTGACGTGCAATCGTTCGTCTGCTTGGGTATAGGGGCGAAGCTATCGAACGTCTAGTAGCTGGTTCCTCGAGTTTCCTCAGGATGCTGGAGCTCGCGGGCGGTTTATCGGGTAGCCATGATTAGAGGCATCGGGGGCGCACGCCTCGACCTTTCTCAACTTTAATAGGTGGACGGTGCGGTGCTCTGTTGAGCCGTGCCCGGATCGAGAGCTCAGTGGGCCATTTTTGGTAGCGACTGGCGTGCGGGATGACGGAAGTCGGGTTACGGTGCCACTACGCGTACCTAGACCCCAAGGGTGTTGGTCGATTAGACGCAGGCGGTGGTCATGGAAGTCGATCCGCTAGGGTGTGTAACAACTCACCTGCCGATCACTAGCCCGAATGGATGGCGCTAAGCGCGTGACTTACCGGCCGTCGGGGCAGTGTAGGCCCGATGGTGGAGGGCGCGGCGGTCGCTGCAAACTGGGGCGGAGCCGGGCGGAGCGGCGTCGGTGCAGATCTTGGTGGTAGTAGCATATTCAATGGAACTTTGAAGGCGAAGAGGGAAGGTTCCATGTGACGGACTTGCATGGGTTGTCGTCTAGGGACGGGGGAAGCCGTCTGATGCGCTCGGCGCGTACTCGAAGGGATCGGGTTAATTCCTGACCGGGCGTGGCGGTGACGGCACGTTGGGAGTCGGAGACGTCGGCGGGGGCTCGGGAGAGTTATCTTTTCTGTTTAAGCCTGCCACCCTGGAACGGCTCGCGGAGGTAGGGTCGCGGCTGGAAGAGCACGACGTCGCGTGGTGTCCGGTGCGCCCCGGCGGCCTTGAAATCCGGGGACGAGTGCCTCTCCGCCGGTCGTATCTACGCATCAGGTCTCCAGGTGAACGCTCTGGTCGATGGACATGTAGGCAGGGAGTCGGCAATGGATCCGTACTCGGGAAGGATTGGCTCTGAGGGCTGGGGGGGGTCCGTCCGACCCGTCGGTGTCGGTGGACTGCTCGAGCTGCTACGTGGCGAGAGCGGGTCGTCGCGTGCGGTCGGGGGCGGATTGGGACGGGCCTTCGGGGCTCTTCCCGGGCGTCGACAGTCGATCAGAATGGTCGGACAGGGGATCGACTGTTTAATTAAACAGCATTGCGTGGTCCTGCGGTGTTGACGCAATGTGATTTCTGCCAGTGCTCTGATGTCAAGTGAGAATTCAACCAGCGGGGTAACGGCGGGGTAACTTGACTCTCTTAGGTAGCAATGCTGTCATCTATTGTGCGCGCATGATGGTTACGAGTTCCCTGTCCTGTCTACTATCAGCGACCAGCAAGGGACGGGCTTGGCGGAATCGCGGGGAAGAGCCTGTTGAGCTTGACTTAGTCGACTTTGTGAATGTTGGAGGTGTGGTAGTGGGAGCTGGAACAGCGAGTGAATCCTACTTTTACGTTATTTTACTTATTCGTGATCGGAGGCGGGCACTGCCTCTTTTTGGACCAGGCCGGCTTCTGTCGGTCGATCGGGCGGAGACATTGTCAGGTGGGGAGTTTGGCTGGGGCGGCATCTGTTAAAGATACGCAGGTGTCTAGATGGCTCACGGACAGAATCTGTGTGGACAAAGGGTAAAGTCGTTTGATTCTGATTTCCAGTCGATACGACGTGAAGCGTGGCTATCGATCTTTGTCCTTCGGATTTGAGCTGAGGTGTCAGAAGTTACACGGGATACTGGCTTGTGGCGCCAGCGTTCATAGCGACGTTGCTTTTTGATCCTTCGATGTCGGCTCTTCCTTCATTGTGAGCAGATTCACCAGTGTTGGATTGTTCCACCAATGGGACGTGGCTGGGTTTAGACCGTGTGGACAGGTTAGTTTTACCTACTGTGATAGTATCGCATGTATTCACCTGTCGGAGGAACGTTGATTCGCACATTGGTCATCGCGCTTGGTTGAAAGCCAGTGGCGCGAAGCTACGTGCGTTGGATTATGACTGACGCCTCTAAGTCAGATCGGGCTAGAGCGATGCGTGCGCCGTTGCTCGATTGCCGCCAGCGTAGGGGGACTCGTCCCCAGAGGCACGTGCGTTGGTGTCTCCGTGCGGTGGATGAGCGTGCGGGACGCTTGAGCGCATTCCACCGGCGGCGGGTGATCCTTTGCAGCGACTTATACGCGACGGGGTATTGTAGTGGCGAGTGGCCTTGCTGCACGATCCTGAGATTCAGCCTTGTCGCTCCGATTCGTCCTCCCCACGACCCCTTTCTCGCATGTCATCCTGGTATGGGGGTTACGCCATGAACTGTCATGTGAGCCCTGTTTCCTTGGACGGTCGCAAGGAATGGCCGGTGCTGGCAGCAGGGCAGGGCCGACTCGGGTGACTCTGCGACATGGCTTGTAACTGTTACGTGGGGAAGCACTGTTTCCTTGGCCACTTAGGCAGGGTCCATGGCCGGTGCTGGCAGCACCAGGCAGGGCCGACTCGGGTGCTCTGCGAATGGCCTTGTAATGTTACGTGGGGAGCCCATGTTTCCTTGGACCTTAGGCACGGGTCATGGCCGGTGCTGGCAAGCACAGGCGGGCCCGACTCGGGCTGACTCTGCGCAGGGGTTAACGGACATGGATATATGAATTCGTCGAGCAATGCCGGCTCAGTCAGGATGCGTTGATCCGCTTGGCTATAATCGCATTATAATCTACTAGCTCATGTTATCTTTTGTTGTGTTTTTCTCTTTTGATTGTCGGTTATGTTTTCAAAATGATTTCTGTATATGGTGGCGGGGATATGGTGGGTGATTTCCGTGGTGTACATGTAGCACTGTCTTTCTTTATGAGAAGTCGTGGCGAATTCCGGCTCTAGACATCTGGTATTCGGGCAAGCGGGATCCCGCTTGCGAAGAAAACAACAATGAAGATCGGCTTGAACGGATTGAATTTGGGGGCAAGAGATTCATTCTTGTAGATCCTGTAAAAGTGAAATATTTCTTGAGGAAAACTATGAATTTGGGGAGCATAGTACCTGTCTTGTACCATCCATGTAAAAGTGAAAATATTTCTTGAGCAAACTATGAATTTGGGGAGCATAGATATCATTATTGTAGCATCATGTAAAATCATGCAAATACCATGTCCAGACCTTTTCCTATTTTTTGTATTTTTGGATTTTCGGATCAAATTAAAAAAAAAATTCTTGGGAAATTATGAATTTGAGGGTAACAGATCATTATTATAGCATCCTGCAAAATCATGCAAATACATGTTAGGTCAATATTGGACTTATGTCTCTCGGAAAAGGACGTCCACTGCTGCAAGATTGGTTTTTGCACATAGGCTACTATAGGGGGGAGGTGCTCCACTGCCACCAGGCGCGCGCCAGGTGCCTTGTGTGCGCGCCCCTCCCCCCCACGCGCGCACACTTAGACCCATTTTTGGGTCTAAGTGTGCGCGTGCGTTGCCCGATCGGATCTATCTTTGATTTTTGATCCCGTGCTCGAATGTCCGTCGGCGGCCCGACCGGTGCTGTCCACTGACGTTTGTCCTGCGTTGCTGCGGATATTCTCGTGGATGGTCGAGGTTGGGCTGTAGGATAGCATCAGAGCATGTGTGCGATTGGATCATAGATAGCCCGTGTCTTCTCCTTGCAGTTTGTTCTTTTGGTCCCGTCCCGTGCTCGAAATGTTCGTCCGGCGGCCTGACCGGCGCTGTCACCCACGTGGATGGTGTAGGATGGGCTGTAGGATTGGGCACCGAGCATGTCAACGACTGGATCGAGGTTGGCTGTTTCCTTGCGATCGTGTCGATTCCTATGATTCACACCTAGCGGTGCGGACATGGTGCATTGTACTATCCACTTGCTTGCTTTGGCCCGGCCATGTTGGGGGTGGCGTGTTCGATGGCACAGTGTTCAGCTAACGCGTGGGTTATGAGTGGTGATTTGAATGCTAGTGCTGGTCGGCTCCTTGTGTCCTCATATACGACATGCACACATGCTTCTTCGTCGTCATGAGCTGGTTGCTCTTTGGTGTTCTCCTCATGGTTCCTGTGTTGCCTACGATTTGGGTATCAAACGTCCCGTTCGACCTCTTCTTCCTTGTCCCTTGTGGGCTGTCGGGGGAACCCGAATGATTTGTGTGGTCTGCCGAGCCATGCACCA
>RYYW01000165.1:15502-68002 GCA_013621005.1 Aeschynomene evenia | reverse complement strand
GTATTTTCTATATGAATGTGTTTTATTCATATGATTATATGATAATTTTGAAATTCATATGTTATGTGATAACATGGTTTTGTTTTTGCCAATAAGGATTCATAGAAGCATGTTTCTATTGATAGTGTTATGAGATAACTCTGTAATTAACTCATTTTATATATTGATGTGTTTCTTTCAAAAATTCGATTTTGATATATGTGGTTAAGAAACACTCTTGTATAAACTTGATTTTCAGAAACATGTGAGACACATAAATTCAAGAGTTGAATTCATATGTGTTCAATCATTATTTTCAAAAATTTGAATTCTTGATGATGAATTAGAATTTTTGAAATCCATATGGCTATTTTCATGGTGATGAATTAGTATTTTCGAATCCATATGGCTATCTCAAATTTCAAAATTTATTTCTTTTTCGAAATCTTGGCCAAGAATGGCTCAGAATGGCTATTCTTGAATTTTGAAATTCTTGTATCCATATCAAGATAATTTGGTTTTGAAGTATGATTATTTTGAATTTAAAAAATATTTAATCTCTTAAAACCAATATGCCAAATGCATGTCACAATCTTCAACAACGCCTGGTGATTTGCTTCTTGCGCCATATGTATATATTTCAAATAGTTCCGTAAAGTTGTGACTTTAGCACCAATATAATGGTTCCATTCATTCACGTAAATCAGCAAATGGATGATTTGATATATATATATATATATATCAAATTTTGAAATATTTAATTAATGAGATTAATTAAAAACAGAACACCTATATATATGGAATGTCTATATTTCAAATTTTGAAATATTTTAATTAATGAGATTAATTAAAAACAGAACATCTATATATATGGAGTATCTATATTTCAAATTTTGAAATTATTTTAATTAATGAGATTGATTAAAACAGAACACCTATATATGTGGAATGTCTATATTTCAAATTTTGAAATATTTTAATTAATGAGATTAATTAAAAACAGAACATCTATATATATGGAGTATCTATATTTCAAAATTTGAAATCCTTTTAATTAATAAGATTAGTTAAAACGGAACACCTATATATATGATATATTTGCATTTCAAATTTGAGATCTTTTAATTAATATGTTTAATTAAAATTCGAGAACTTCGTGCTATCTATTCCGAGCGCGTGTTTGTGATTGATTAAAATGACATAAAATATTTCTTTTATCATGTCATGGGATGCATGTATATAAGTTTTCATATACTTTATTTATTTTATTCTATTATTACATGTATGTTGCATTTGCATGTTTTATATATATGTATGAGATACATGTATGAATTATATATGTTAAATAGTTTAACATTATATGGTGAGATCTATTTATGAAAACCCCTCATTATAAAATATTAAGTCATGATAGCCTTCCGATGTCTGGCACTCGTCAAGACTGTTATCGATGTAGTGTGGGTCTGCCAAAGCAGGGCACTCTTATCTATAGCAGTAAGGCGCGATAGGACAAGCAAGTAATGTCCGACTGCCAACCATTGGGTTTGACTTAAATAAGTGAGATTCAATAAGATTGAGAGGCTTAGAGCCAATGAAAAGTTGGGCTTTAATTCATAAGATGAATTAGAATAAGATGTTATTCACCCAACTATCCAAGAATTGTATAAGATACAATTGGAAAGAGTTTCCTACCTAAATAGTCGAAACTTTAAGCGATCAACCAAAGTTGACTTAAAGCTAGATGAAATATGGATCTTGGCCTACTATAAAATATTCCAAAGGAAAATTTTACGAATCAATGTAGAGGGTCATTGGTTTGAATAAAATAGTGGGAGAAATATTTAATTAAAGACCTAATTAAATATTATATATGTCATGATACTCACTTTGCATATTTTATTTCTGTGATTTTTATGACATCACACGCATTAAATAACCTGTCATTGCGATTTATCCTTGAGAAGGATAAGTTGTCTGGAACAAATTTTCTAGATTGGTATAGAAACTTGAGGATTGTCCTCAAGCATGAAAAGAAATGTCCTCAAAGGAATTGTTCCTAAGGAGACACCATCTGCAAGTACTTCTAGGACTGACAAAGATGCTTATAAGAAGCATCAGGATAAAGTCTTAGATGTTTTGTTGTCTTATGCTTGCTACCTTGACCCCTGAGTTGCAGAAACATCATGAGAGTCATGAAAGCATGGAGGCGTATGATATGATCATACACCTCAAGCAACTCTATCAAAGGGCAAAGGTAAGGCCATCTTGATGGTTTAAGATGGAAAGAGAAAAAGAAGCAAGGCAGCAAGCCCAAGGGCAAAGGCAAGGCAAAGGGCAAGGGCAATGAAAAGCCCAAGTCGAAAGCCTTGAAGCCTAAGGGTGGTGTGTCTAAAGAGGGCACCTGCTTCCATTGCGGTGGGACCGGACATTGGAAGAGGAACTGTACAAAATACCTGGAAGAATGCAAGAAGAACAAAGGAAGTGAGACTTCCGCTTCAGGTATATTTGTTATAGAAGTCAATTTATCTACTTCTGCATCATGGGTATTAGATACTGGATGTGGTTCTCATATTTGTACAAATAAACAGGTGCTAAATGAGAGTAGATCATTGACGAAGGGTGAAGTCGACCTACGAGTTGGAAATGGAGCAAGAGTTGCTGCATTAGCTGTAGGATCTTATGATTTGACTTTGCCCACTGGGCTTGTAATTCAGTTAGAGAACTGTTATTTCGTACCTTCCATTAGCAAAAGCATCATTTCTATTTCCAGTTTGGATGAACTTGGTTTTAGTTTTATAATTAAGAACAAATGTTGTTCCATTTATTATAATGATGTGTTTTATGGTAGTGCACCTATGTTTAATGGACTTTATGTACTTGATCTCGAAAAGCCTATCTATAACATTAATACCAAGAGGTTCAAACCAAATGAATTGAACCCTTCTTACCTTTAGCATTGTCGTTTAGGCCATATAAATGAGAAGCGCATTTCAAAACTCCATAAGGATGGATTATTGGACTCATTTGATTATGAATCATATGGGACATGTGAATCTTGTTTATTGGGAAAAATGATAAGGCACCATTCACTCAAAAGGGTGAAAGGGCCACTGAGCTTTTGGGCCTTATACATACCGATGTATGTGGACCCATCAGTACCCTTGGCCAGAGGTGGTTTTCAGTACTTCATCACATTCACTGATGATTTCAGTAGATATGGATATGTGTATCTTATGAGACACAAATCGGAATCCTTTGAAAAGTTCAAAGAATTCAAGAATGAAGTAGAAAACCAACTTGGAAAGAGTATTAAAATCCTTCGATCAGATCGAGGAGGTGAATACTTGAGTCAAAAGTTTGATGACTATCTACGAGAGTGTGGGATACTATCTCAACTCACTCCTCCTGGAACACCACAATGGAATGGTGTTTCTGAGAGAAGAAATCGAACATTGTTAGACATGGTTCGATCAATGATGAGTCATGCAAACCTTCCAATTCTTTCTGGGGACATGCTGTCTTAACAGCAGCATTTACACTTAACCGTGTTCCAACCAAAACGTAGAAAAGACACCATATGAGATGTGGACTGGTAAACTAGCCAGTGTGTCTTTTATGAAGATTTGGGGTTGTGAAGCTTATGTGAAACGTCAAGTCTATAATAAGCTTGAACCTAAATCTGAAAAGTGCTTCTTTTGGGATATCCTAAAGAAACCAAGGGATATTATTTCTACAACCAATCTGACAACAAAGTGTTTGTTGCACGAACTGGTGTATTCCTTGAGAAGGAATTCATTGGAACCAGTGGGAGCAAAGTAGAAATTGAAGAAATACTTCAACCACAAGAAGAGACTGAGGTGGAACAAGAGCAGAGCACACAAGTTGTTGTGGTACAACAACCTGCTCAAGTAACGCAAGAACCACGTAGGTCAGACAGAACACGTCACCCACCTGAGAGATATGAATTTCTCATGACTCAACAGGTGATGTGCTGCTCATAGATCAAGATGAGCCTGTCACCTATCAGGAGGCCATTACTGGGCCTGAATCTGAAAAGTGGCTAGAAGCCATGAAATCTGAAATGGATTCCATGTACACTAACGAGGTATGGACCTTGGTTGATCAACCTGAAAGGGTAAAACCCATAGGTTGCAAGTGGGTTTTCAAAAAGAAAACTGACATGGATGGTAATGTGATTACTTTTAAAGCAAGACTGGTTGCAAAGGGTTTCAAGCAAACTCATGGTATAGACTATGATGAAACCTTTTCACCTGTCGTAATGCTTAAGTCCATTCGGATTTACTTGCTATCGCTGCATACTATGATTATGAGATATGGCAGATGGATGTCAAAACTGCTTTCCTTAATGGAAATCTCCTTGAGGATGTGTACATGACACAACCCGAAGGGTTTGACAGTGGAGATAATACTGCAAAAGTATGCAAGTTACAGCGATCAATCTATGGATTGAAGCAAGCTTCTAGAAGTTGGAATCTTCGTTTTGACGAAAATGTAAGACAATTTGGATTCGTCAAGAATGAAGATGAACCTTGTGTTTACAAGAAGGTTAGTGGGAGCACAGTTGCATTTCTGGTCTTGTATGTAGACGACATACTTCTCATTGGAAATGACATCCCCACATTACAGTCTATTAAGACTTGGCTTGGGAATTGTTTTTCGATGAAGGACTTGGGCGAAGCCACTTACATATTGGGTGTAAGGATCTATAGAGATAGATCAAATAGATTGCTTGGGCTGAGCCAGAGTACATACATAGATAAAGTGTTGAGACGCTTTAACATGCATGATTCAAAGAAAGGGTTCTTGCCTATGTCACATGGTGTGACACTCTCAAAGAATCAATGTCCCCTTTCACAAGCCGATAGAGATCGGATGAGTAAGATTCCATATGCTTCTGCAATTGGATCTATCATGTATGCTATGTTATGTACACGACCAGATGTCTCGTATGCTTTGAGCATGACGAGTAGATACCAGTCAGATCTCGGTGATAGTCACTGGACAGCCGTCAAGAATATCCTTAAATACTTGAGAAGAACTAAGGATTCATTCTTGGTATACGGCGGTGAGGAAGAGCTTGTTGTAAAAGGTTACACTGACGCTAGCTTCCAAACCGATAAAGATGATTCCAAATCGCAATCAGGTTATGTGTTTTGTCTTAATGGCGGGGCTGTGAGCTGGAAAAGTTCAAAGCAGGAGACAGTCGCCGATTCTACTACAGAGGCCGAGTATATTGCTGCCAGTAATGCAGCAAAGGAGGCTGTTTGGATAAAAAAGTTCATTGCTGAGCTTGGTGTGGTTCCTTGCATCGAGGATCCAGTGGCTCTCTATTGCGACAACAATGGAGCCATTGCACAAGCTAAGGAACCCAGATATCACCAGCGATCCAAACACATACTTAGGCGTTTTCATCTCATTCGAGAGATTATCGATAGAGGAGATGTGAAGATATGCAAAGTACCGACTGAAGATAACATCGTTGACCCACTGACCAAGCCCCTTCCTCAGCGGAAGCATGATGGGCATACTAGATCATTAGGCATTAGGGATATGCCAGATTGGCTCTAGTGCAAGTGGGAGACTGTTGGTGTATGCCCTAGAGGGCTAATCATAATTGCGTTTTTATTATGATGTTATGACATTTTATTTTATATATTTATATATATATATGAGGCATTTCATTCATTAATTGTTTATTTATTTTAATGAACATTATGAAGTCCTTAGAATGGAATTATTTAAATATTAAATATTAGGTACATGACCTAATAGTGAGAATCCATTCTTAAATGTCCCTAGTCAAGTATTACTGTAAACAAGAGGACAACAATAATATGTTGAGACTAGTATGTGTATGGACTGATAACCTTTTTTCTCACAGGTTATGGATATGTGATATCAACTATGCACATAGGTATATATGGTGATATATACTGGACTGACCCACCTTGAGAACACTACATGGATAGTAATGTGAATGTCATAAGTGATTCTCATAGTGATGATGGTACATGTAGTCCTTTGACTTGAAGTTATTGTGATCCGCTGCATGAGGAGTTATGTGCTTTGATACCGTCAAACGTTATCCGTAACAGGGTAATTATAAAGACGGTCATTAGGCATATCACGAGTCATGTGGGTGGTGCGAGTAACGTAGATAGAATTTGTCCCTCTCACATTACGAGAGATATATCTGTGGGCCCCTTGATGAGTAGGACTGGGTAAATGCATGGTCGTGCTTAAATGAATTAATGTGTGACATTAATCTCATTTAATTTTATCAGTCTACTCGGTAATCAAGAAATTAATGATTTAACGATACAAGATGACTAATTCCATGCTTGCGTTAAATCTAGATATTTGGACAAAGGGATTGAATTGTACAATAACATCGATCACGTAAAGGTTATGTCAAACCATTGACTTTCTTATAACTTGGGTAACAGTGATGTGTTGCTAGATACCGCTCACTGTTTATATTATTAAATAGTATTTAATAATATTGCCAACGTTATGAGAACCTATAGGGTCACACACTAAAGCAGTTTTAAATTGATGCTTAATTAGATTAAATTAGTGTGACTAATTTAATTGCATTGGGCTAACATCAGATGGGCCCAATAAGACACAAACTAGGTTTAGGTTTTCTATGAGATGAGAGTGGAGTGTTGGTTATAAATAGCAACACATATGAGCCTAGCCTCACACACAAGAATTTTGAATTCACACTCTCTCACTCAGAGAAAGCTAATCCTTGTTTTCTCTGAAATTCACTACTAGCATAGAGAGTCTTAGAGGAGCATCAAGGTGGACGTGTGACGACCACAGCTGCTGTGTGGACTTCTAAAGGCCGTCGCTGCTACTGCGTCGGAAGGATTGACATAGCTCATTTCGTGTAGCTGCCACGCTTCAACAGGTAAATCAAATATGATTTATGATATTTCACAAGGGTCTATGGGAGGGAATTGCATGTAAAATTTTTGTTTTCCGCTGCTTCTATATGCATGATTTCCCAACACAACCCACCGATAAGTTTTCTTTTTCTAGCACTTATATTGCATTTCCATAGGTTAGGAATCATATTTTGGTAGTTTAGGGTCATATTTTGGTAGTTTAGGGTCATTGGGGCTTCAAAATTGAGAACTTTGCACCAATTTGCTGCACTATGCAGTACTGGTCGCTAGCGACCAGCAGCCCCGTCGCCCAGCGACATGCTTTTCATCGCACGCGCTTCAAATCACACTGCCAAATTTTAATTTTGCACCTCGTCGCTAGCGACCATCACACACGTCGCCAGCGACCACACCCGTCGCGTGCGATGGAGCCCGTCGCGCGCGACCACACAAAAAAAAAAAAATTGAAAATGCAAATTTTAAAATTATCAAAACTATGTCGTTTTGATCATCACCTACACCCCTCACAATACTCTTCTTACCATCTCTCACCACACTCTCACTTCACACACACACAAACCCTAACCCAACCCTAACCCTAACCACCACCACCCTAGCCGCCGCCACCACCTCCGGCCCCATACCCCCTATTCGCGCCGACACCCTCTCTCTTTCCCTCTCTCTCTGCCCCCCGGTTCTGTTCTGCCACTGCTCGCCCCTCTTTCTCGGCCGCCGCTGTTCCTTGCGGCCTGTGCGCGCGCGGCTGCCTCCCGGTTCTGTTCCGCAGCTGCGTGCTGCTTCCTCAGCCTCCGGCTAGGGACGAGTGCGCCAACACGTCTACTTTCTCTCGCGACTCGCGTCACGGCCACCACACCTGCGCCTGCTGCTTCCCTCTGCTCGCAGCTGCTGCCACTTGCTTCTGTTCCTCTGCTGCTGTTACGTGTTCCCGTTCTGTTCTGCTGCTCCCTGCCATCGCCGCGCGCCGCTACTGCTCCGCCCGCCGCGGTTCAGCTTCCTTCTCCCTCACAGAACTCCCTCATCACCACCCGTATGTGTTTTTGTTGTTATTAATTTCCTAATTAGTTTTGTTAAATTGTTTCAATTATTGCATCATTCAAATTATTCATTGTTGCTATTGTTGATTTATGCTGATACTGTTCTTGGTATTATTGTACATTTAGTTATTAGGATGTGGTCATGTTATTAATATCAAATTTTCAAGAATATTGTGTTCTAATAGTTTAGGTTCATGCATCTAGTGTTCATTATGTTTTATTTTAATTAGGACTATGCATTTAGTTGTGTCCATACTAGTTGCGTAACATCATTGTGAAATTCATTGTGGAGCATATTGTGTTCATAGTGTTAATTGCATTTAGGCATCATTGTGTTCATTGCATTTAGGATTGTTGCTTTTAGCGATGTTTCGTTTCATTTTGTGTGTCAATCCGTGTGTGGTGGACAAATCGTCTCTTCTCTCTAACGCTAATGTGTGTGCTTCCCTTTTTGGTATGTGGCTTTCACTCTATTTTGCAGATGGCTCCAAAACAATCTAAAGGGAAAAGACCAGTCACGGCACCCTACTCCGAAGAGGAATTAGCTGAGGAGTCAAACGACCCATTCCGATTCACCTGCCGAGAGGCTAAATGGGTTCATCGGGAGCAAATGGAGGATAGAGCGGTGATTGCGGAGGCGGTCCTGAATTACCGCAATTCATCGAAGCATGTTCTAGATGGAGTGTTGGCTGCAATCGAAAGCCGTCAATGGGGGTTTGATGGCTGTTGTCGTGTCAACCATAAATTTAATTATTTTTTAAAACCAAGTTCCCCTAATATAGTTTAGTGGAAACCAGGGTCGTCTCTCACAAGGAATGGCTAAGAGAGTAATACACAAGACTAGTTGTCTGACGATTTGTCACAATTGGGGGGTTTTTGTGTGCAAGATAATTAAGTTGGAATAAAATGAAAATAATAAAAGCAGCGGTTTATGGGGGTGGAACATTCATTAGGGTGTCAATCATTGGCTGCAAAAGAATGCATGAGTCGATTAATTACGCCGGAGTTAGATCTAACTCCTTTGTTGTGATTCTAATGATTAATTGCCTAGAATGGGATTAATTAGTGAGATCTCACCTTTAGTTCCACTCTCAACAATTATTAAAGTCAATCACATTAATCTAATTAAAGAGACTAATCAGCCAATTAATTACTCATTACCAATTCCTAATATGCCATGCATCAATTAATCAACTAACACATAAACATATGCCAATGAATTAGCCAACTCAATCGAGTAAGTCAAGACAAAGGGTTAAACACACAATTTAAGATCTCAAATTATATGTCAAGGGTTGATAATGAAAACTTATGCAAGATTAAGAACAAAGCCTCAATTTACCCTAATGATGTTCACACCCTCACAAACCACCAAGAGACTTAGCTACTCATGGCAAGAAATTAAAAGGCAAGAAATAAATTGGAATAAAGAAAGCAATTAATAATAAAGAACAAAGTAAGAAATTAAATGCAAGTTGGGAAGAATTGAAGAACGAATAACTGAATTAATGATAAAAGAGTACTTACAAAACCCAAAAGGGTTGGACGAATAACGTTTGAAATGTAAAAGACGGAGCTAGAGCTAAACTAGGAAAGATGGAAATCCTAATGGGATGCAAAAATAACTCTAACTAGGAAAAGAAAATATGTAAAAGTGGAGGTGTTGAGAGGTTTTTGTTTCTGATGCATTAGCTCCCTTTAAATAAGATGAGCAGCCTCCAAACCCTAGTCAATTTGGGCCCCCAACTCGTGCAGATAGGCTTTCTGCTGTGACAGAGTTGCGGCGCGGCGCTGGGGCGCGTTACAGTCGCTGGAGCGCCAGCGCTGTGCACGTGACGAGTTTAAGTGAGCCACGCGCGCTGGGGCGCGCTACGGGCGCTGGAGCGCTCGATGCCTGTTCTGAAATCCACTGCTCCGCTTCTTGCTCAGTTCCTGATGTCTACAGCTCCAATAATACCTGTGACCTGCACTAAAAATACGAAATATCCAAGATCAAGTGCAAAGGTCATCCTTGAATTGTAAAAACATCATAAAACTTGTTATTTTAGCCTTTATTTCTATTAAGCTCAGATTAATCCCAAGTTGAATTAAATACAATAACAGGCCAAAATAGAGCTAAGAATTGCATACAATCATCCAAATTAAGGGCATAAAATATTGGTAAAAACCACGTTATCAGGGTTCGTATTGGAAAAGCAAGTTTCCCCCAATGCCTCACTCGTCCGAGAATTCTATGCCAACATGCTCTTGGACGAGCAACCGCACGTCCATGTAAGAGGGAAGCAAGTCCCGGTATCTCCTCGAGCCATTGCCACGTTCCTCAGAGTTCCTTTTGCTGGCAGGGACGACTACCAGAGACTCTCTGAGCGCCCTACTCCCGCATTCTTGGATGAGGTCAAGGATGCTATTACATATCCGGGAGCGGAATGGGTCTTATCCAAGGAGAATCCGCCAGCAAGGTTGCGCATAGCCTCCTCCATGTTGACTATAGAGGCCCTCGCTTGGTTCCGATTGGTCAGTTCATTCCTTTTGCCGACTGGCCACTTCTCGGATGTACCGATCAACCGGGTGATTTTGGTATACTGCTTGCTCAGGGGGAAATCGGTTTGTGTTGGGACTCTGATTCGCAGCACGATGAATGACATCCGCCGCAAGGCTAGGAAGGATGCTCTACCATTCGCATGCCTCATCACTAGGGCATGCCGAGCTACATATGTGGAGGAGCTTCCCACTGATGACTTAGCGGTGTGGATGGATAAGGTGGAAGCCGCCGCTTTGGTCAAGGCGGATGTTCGCCTCAACCCGAATCTCGACCCTCACTCCCGCCCTACTCAGAAAAGGGCAAGGAAGAATGCGGAGCCGATTGATGCTCCTGATATTGGGGGTAGGTCCCACATTCCATCACCTCCACCATCTTCGCCTCCGGCAGTATTCGAGGATATCCTTCAGGCGATTGAGGACATGGGCGCACGGGTGAAAAAGGAACTCAAAGCCCATGTCACTCAGACAGTGGCAAACTCGGAGAAGAGAATCATGAGCAAGCTAACTCATATCTTCTCGTGCTTGGGTGGCGGGAAAAAGGCGGTCGCGAAGGGGAAGGGAAAGAAGCCGATTGAGGACTCGGATGTGGATGACTCCGATTGAACCACCACTACACCGCTGTTTGTATTTCCTTTCATTTTCTTCTATCTTGTGTTTATGTGCTGTTTATATTGTGTTCTTTGCATTTTGTTCTATGTTTAGTTTGTGTAAGCATGCTTGATATTTTATTTGGTTTCCTTACGCTTATTTTGTGGATTTGGTTAATGGTTAGTGAATTGCTTGATTGAAACACAAAGAGAATACATACCATGAGTTTTTTCTGTTGATTTTGGTGAATGATTGTTTGACTTAAAATGAGTTTGTGGCATACCCTTGTAAGCTTTTGAGCTTTAATTGGTGGCCCCATTACATGTCACCTATCTTTCTTGTGTGTACTTCTCATTTGTGCTTGCTAGAACTTGCTTGAATTCTTGTCCGAAACATTGGATTGGTGCATGCATCTCTGGATATGATTGAGGCATTGTTTTTGGTTTAGCTACTAACCCATATAGCCACCCTCGTACATCACTCCCTTGCTAGCCACTTTGAGCCTTTTATCCCGTTTCTTTGTATCACCCTAACCAAGGTAATCAAACTCGAGAGTCTAAGCAAACTCGTGGGAGCTCTGTGAACTCGACTCGTAGACTCGACTCGTAAACTCGTACGAGTTTACGTACCTATTAAAATATGTTTAAAAATTATATTATTAAACATAGAATATAAAGAAAGGTAACAGAAAACTATTACATAGAATTGAAAGAAATTTACCATAAGCACATTCAAATTTATAACTCATAAACACAAATAGTCAATTCAAGTCCAACCAAATCAAATAATACATTAACTTAAATTAACACAGATTAACGTAAGTTAACACAGAACCCGAATGAATCAGAATAGAACTAGAATGAACAGAATCATAACATAATTCAAAATTAACTACCAAAAGAGAAACTAGAACCCAGAAATTACAGATGTTATCAACAATCACAATTATTATATATATTGGTGTTAGGATTGAAGAAAGAACATATTGAGAACTAAGAATGAACATTACCTAAGCTAGAACCAATCTGTGATCATGAGGAGATAAGCTCACGACAACTTGCGATTTGGCGATTCGTGAAAAGAGAATGTGAGGCAAAGACGATGAGCCAGAAACAACGGTGGTGAGGCGGCGACGATGCGGCATGAGGCGACAACTTCCCCTTGCGATTCTTGAGGCTTTCTGAAGAGAGAAGATGAGGTAGTGTTGAGGAGCTGCCAGAGACAGATGAGATGAGGCGGCGAGTGAAAGAATCGTGAGGCACAGGTGACGCTACGACAGGTCGAAGGTGATGTGGCGGGTGACATTGAGAAGAAACTAGAGTGAGGGACTGAAAGAGGCTGAAGCCATGAAGGGTTTCAAAAGGCTAGATTTCTTAAATAAATAGGGGTACAATAGTGATTTTTAGTGTATAATGGTCACTTTAGTATTAAAATTGATATTGTTTTGGTAGTTTTGTGTAGGCATATCAAACTCGTAAACTCTCTCATAAACTCGCGAGTTTTACCGAGTCTGCCAGAGTCTACCCGAGTCTACTAAAAAGAGAGTTTACATGCGAGTCAACTCGTTTCTATGGTCTAGAATCGTAAACTCGTAAGAGTCTACGAGTTGACTCGAGAGTTTGATAACAATGACCCTAACATCATAGCCTAATAAAGTGTAAAACAATTTCACATCCTTAACTTAGGCTTAGGAGAGCAATTTTATTTGTTCTTTGTGGTGCTTTACTTTGGGATTGGGATTTTGGTTTAAGTGTGGGGGAAGCATGTGGGCACGCTTCGATTTAAGTGTGGGGGTATGAGCTATAGTTATCTTTGGTTTTACTCATCTTTGTCTTTATTTTAAAAATAATCATGTAAATGTCTTTGTTTTAAAAACATAAAAAAAAAAGAGAAAACCAAAAACAACAAAAATATAAATAAATAAATTAAAAAAAAAGAGAAATAAAAGTTGAATGTCCTTTGGTTTTTGATATCCCTTGGGGCTGTTTATATTGGTTTTCGGTTTTCCTTTTAGTCCTACGTTTAATAATAAAAAGGGGGGGTCATTGGGGAAATTGGATTATCTTGCACTAGGTTCGGGTTATGGGGTTTGCTTTGGGGTTGGGTAGAGTTAGTTGCTCTCCGGCACCTAAGATTTAGCTTTGCTAGCTTTGAATTTCCTCTGCCCTAAACCTGGCCGTATTACAACCCTCCTAAGTCCTCTTGATCCTTGATGCATGTGATCTTTCTTGTGGAGGAATGAGAATTCTTGCAAGCCTATGGTCATGCATGTCTACCGGCGGTGAGTGTGAAGTAATATAACCCATACACGTTGGTGAGTTGTGTGATGATACACCTACCTTTGAGTGGCCACTTGCTTGATTTTTGTCAAATGATTAATTCACCTTGTACATGTTGGAAAATGGATTCTCTGTCATTCTCTCTTGCAATTCATGAACTTGAAACCAAACCTTGTGTTATTCGTTGGAAATTGGTTGCCTTTTGATTCATCAAGCATGTTTGTTGTTAGGTTAGATTCTTGTGTTGCTTAGCTTTAGGATGTATTGCATGAGGACATGCAAGTTGTTAAGTGTGGGGGTATTTGATAGGATGCGAAATTCTGAGCATCCTCTGCCCTTATATGTACATCTTGCATTCCTTAAGTGTGTTAATTGTAGTTGTTTGCATTATTATTGCATAATTTGCATTTTGGTGGTTGATGTGGAATTCCGTTACTTTTTGAGGTTTTAAGTAGACTTTAGCCTTGTTATCTTTTGATGCACGTTTGGGTAGTGCTTTGGTATTTCAGGGACGTAGGCTGGAGCTACTTCAAGTTTCGAGAGCGTCAGAGCGAGCGAGCGGACGAAACGGAGAACCGAAGAAAGAGCAGCAAATTGCCCCCTTACTGATACTGGTCTCTAGCGACCAACATTATGCTTGCTGTGGTCGCTAGCGACCACCTCGTGACAGTAACTTGTAATTTTGCTGTTTTTGCTATTTAGTCCCTACTCCTCTTTTTGTAAAAAGGTCCCTTTATTTGATTGGGCTGACACTTTTTTCAGATTATTCTAGTTCATTTCCAAATTAGGCTAGGGCTTTTAGAGAGAGAAACTCCAACTTCTCTCTAGGTTTTTCCATTTTTGTTCTTGCACACTATTACACTATTCTACTCTTCTCCAAGTTCAATTACAATTTCATTTTCATTTTCCAGCATGATTATGGTTCCCATTTCTTTATTTCATTTGTTATCTTTGATTATGTGTGAGTAGTTTTCTCATTCTTGGTGTTGGGTGAATGCCAAAATTGTGTTTTCTCTTGAAACCCACTATTAATTTGTTTTCTTGCTTCTCATTCTCTTGGGTTTTTAAATGTTATTAAGGTTGGCTTGTGTGGATTCATGCTTGCTGATTTTTATCTTGCCATGAATGTACATTAATTTCTTGATTAAGGGATTAAAGTGCATTTAGGGGTTTATGGGTCTATGTGTTGATCAATGCATTGGCTCAATCATTGAGAGAGTGTGAATAGTTCTAGATTAAGAATTAGGTTTGCATGTGCTTGGGGTGATTACATTATATTGGTTTTGATTAAAGTCAATTTGGTTTAATAAATCTTGAGCATGTGTAAGTTGCATTCTAAGTGTTTGATAAAATGCCTATGTGGGTTTAGGATAGAGAAAATGTGATTTTGTGAATAACTCAACACCAAGACTCTTTTTGCATTATTAATACCTCTTGCTTTCATTGCTTGCATTACCTCTTACACAATCCCAACACTACATATACTATACATACTTAATCAACAATTTAAGTCCTCTTTGGGAAACGACTTGGGTTGACTAGCTATACTACTATAGCTAATTAATTCAATACTTTTTGGGAACTTGTTTTAAACTCTAAGTTGGTTGTAGCTAAAAGAATTAACGACGCTTTTAGCTACATCAATTTTTGTTAGGTGTTAATATGTTCTAACTCTTTATTTTTTCTTTCTTGTTTTTCTCTTTTGTTACTTTCGTTCTTTCATATTTTTTTCGTATTTTGAAACTAACATGGATACTAATACTTACTTTGGTGCCCAAGATTCTTGTTCTTGTGGCTATGTAGGGAATGAGAATATGACATTTGGTGAGGCCCTTCAACAAGAGGTGGACCGGAAAATGGCGGAGATAATGGACATTCTTCATGAGTTAGCCACGATACCTTCTTTGGAGTTGGATGTTTCTCATATGATGAATATGGCAATGGGGTTTCCATGTGAGGTATACTACTTGTCTCTTGAGGATAATGTCAAGTTGGATGAGCTTTTGGTTACATGTAGGAGGATGTATGATGAGTTCTTTTCACCACCACCACCATACTCACAAACCTACACCTCACCACCATACCCACCATCATACACTCAACCATCACCACACCCAAACCCTTTCCCACACCCTTCATACAATGATGCTTATCAACAACCATATTATGAGCCACCACCACCATCTTACCTTGAACCATCTCCATACCCTTATGATGAGCCCACCCTATACCCATACCCAACCGAAAATCCAACCCCACCACCCATAGACTCATCTTCCTCATCTCAACCTCTTGCATTTCCTTCTAAGTGTAATGAGGCGGAAGGCTCCACAATGACCCAAATCATAAAGCTTCTTAGGGAGCAAAAGCAACGAAATGAAGAGCTCTTGCGCCAACAAGATGAAATGCAAAAGGAGGTTTATGCAATTGGAGAATGCTCAAGCCACATCCTCTAGCAACAAGGAAGCGTCACTACCATCATCTCCATCACCATTATCCAACCCACAACCTTCCCCCTCACCCCAATTGTCACATGCACCGCCATCACCACTCTCACCACTACCACATGGGGAGGATTATGCTCTAGAGTAATTGGATTGGAAAACTTTGAAGTCCATGGTGGAAGAGCTAGCCTGGGGAAGTTGAGGAGCCTCCACCTCCACCTCCAACCTCACCACCCTCTATTCCCTTGGAGGATTGTCCATAATTTCATGAGCCTTCACCCATTGATGTATTCTACATTTTGGAGCCTCGTGACCCCTTGGATGGTGACTTTGGAATGGATGTCGAGGAGAACTCTGATGATGATGAGATAGTGTACGAGGACCCACCACCGCTACCATGTGAGGAAAAAGGAAGTGGAATTATGGAGAGTTCTCCTCTTTGTGTCGAGGCTACTGCAGGAGCTTCTTCATTGGAGGATTTCACCCTGGGGCCATGTGAAGCGGTTCGTGTTGCGGTAACGCCTTCCCAACCCTCGCTCGAGTTCATTTTCTTTGGTTCAAGCCCACTCTCCCTCTCTCGCCATGAGTACGCCTTCCTTAAGATAGATGCACAACTCCTAGCCATTTGCGGGGAGTGAACAGAATCTCAACTTAAGGCATCTTGGGAATCAAAGCCTCTTTGCTTTGTCCATGTGAAGGCTTCTTGTGAGGTTCACCATCCTCCCTCACTTGAAATTGGTTGCTCTTGGGATGCTTGGTCAAAGGGGAGTTCTCACTCCCCAAGGATCAAATTGCGTGCCAAGATGCATGGGTCCGGAGACAAGAAGAGGATCATGCTCCGTGGTTTCGTTTGCTTATTATGGGATCCCGGTGGAGGCATTGAGAGCACTCCTTGGTGGAAGCTCCTGGACCAATTCAAGCACAAACTGCCTTGAGGGAGTTTCTACAACTTTCTTTTACTTTATGTTTTGCATTTAAATTCAATAAAGCATGTTTAGGTAAACTTTCACATGTTGCTAGATAGCTTAGGTTGTTTGGTTGTTTGAATTAGAGACTTGTTCGTTGAGTTTCTTGTTTTAAGTCTTGTTTGCATTTCCATGTGTTAGGAGTTATATTTAGGTAGTTTAGGTTCACTTTGTGTGTTCCTTGTCTTTCTTTGTTGCTTTGTAAGTGTTGTGCTTGAGATATTCATCATTTTTAGGTGGTTAGAATTCCAAAATTGTTGCATTTCATCTAGTTTTTAATTCTTGCTTGGTGATTGATCTTAATTTGTATAGATGATTTGCATTTGGGCATTCACCTTGTGAGCTTTTTGAGCCTTACATTGGGTGACCGCATTACATGTCATTCCATTCCTGATGTGTGTATCTCTTGTGGACTTTGTCGTTCTAGGGTTTGCCTTGTCTCTTAATTGAGGCTACGTTTCATATGCATTCTTGAGTGTGATAGAGGCACCTTTCTTCTTTAGCCCACGACCATATTGTCCACCCTCTACATTACCATTGCAAGCCCCTTTGAGCCTTGTATCCCATTCTTTGATCTTAGCTCATCTTTATCCTAAAAAGTGAAAAACTATTTTACACCTTACCTTGGGAAAGCGGAGTAGCATTGGTTTTATCATTTTATATGTTTGAGTCTAAGTGTGGGGGTTTTCCGTGGTCGGCAAACTTTTAAGTGTGGGGGAGGGACATCTTGATGTGTTGATGTGAAAAATGGTTGGATTTGTATGTAATTAATATGTAATTGAAAAAAAGTATGAGCAAAGGAAGAAAAGCACACAAAAGCAAAGTAAATTCAAGGTCAAAGACCTCATGGATAAATGTTTAAAGATTCAAAAAAAAAAAGAGTAAAACTCTTGTGCTTATTCTTTTGTGTGCTTAAAATTCCCCCTTTGTGTTTGATTGAGACTCTCATAACCAATGCTAGTCTAACATTCTTGGGTCCTTTAGCTCACTTATCCATACTTTCCACACCTTAACCTTGGCCTCATTACAACCAAAACAAAGACCTCTTGATTCTTGGGTGCATTGAATGTTAGTGGTGGAGATTTAGAGGTTTGGCAAACCTACCTCGAATGCTTAGTCTAACAAGAGAATTGAGAGGAAGACAAGCCACTTTATATGTGAGTTGAGAGCATACACACTAGATCAATGATATAAGCCTCCTTGAGAGACGACTTGGGTTGACTAGCTATACTACTATAGCTAATTGATTCAATACCTTTTTGGGAACTTGTTTTTAATTCTAAGTTGGTTGTAGCTAAAAGAAATAACGACGCTTTTAGCTACATCACTTTCTCATAAGCTCACAGCTTCTGAGAGCTTCTTAGATGTTGACTTTCTGAACCTTCTCCAGAAGGTGTATCTTCTGATACTTACTCAGAAAGTCCCTTATGCTGCCTCAGAAAGTACTTATGTGGATTCCTTGATTTTCTTAAGTGCTTTCTGAAGATTCTCATTCGAATCTGATGCTTCCACTTTGTCTTCTGGGAATGATTTCTGGAACTGGGCTTTCTCATAAACTTCCAACTCTTCTTAGAAGACTTTCTCAGCTTCTTAGAGAGTGTACTTGAGAAGTCTTCAAGGTCTTGATATCTTCTCAGTTTCTGGACAGCTTTCTCATGAGAAACTTGATCTTTTTGAGTGCTTTCCGAAGGCGTTCTTTTTGCTTTCTTCAGAAGGTTTTCATATCTTCTGAGTGAAGGCAATCTTCTAATAAAAGATCATTCTGAGAGGTAGCCTTTCTGAGGAAAACCTTGTGCAGCCTTTTGAGAAGTTTCTGAGTGCAATTCTCAGAGCGCCTTCTCATGTCTTCTTTGCTGGTTGCTCAATAGCTTTCTCATGCCTTGATTTCCTTTTGAGAGGCTTTGTTTTTCTTTCTTTTTGTGCTTCCAGAAATATGTGCTTTGAATACTTGTTGTCACAGCCTTCTTATGTATCTTAGCTATCTCAAATAGCTTTCTCAAATAGCTTTCTCACTGCACATATCAACACCCATTAAATTATTCTAACAAAATTTTTTCTTTGTATTAATTTGTTATCACTCAAAACCAAGTCCTCAATGATTTCCAAGCATTGACATTTCTTGGAAGGGTGCTGGAGCTTACAATCTCCCCCTTTTTGATGATGACAAATCAATTTGGGAAATATTTTGTAGAATCGTTTGAAGGAAACCTTTCTTTAAGATCAAAAGCTTAATGATAGGTTCCTTGTGCAATTTAATCTATCTTTCTGTTATTTCATTCAATTTCTCAAGAGGAAATTTCTGGAAATAACTATGAAATTGATTAATTTACAGCAGAATACAAACTAGAGAATAAAACAAGATTTTCCTTAAATCTTGCAATTATATAATTCATAAAACACTCAGAAAGCAAGATATATATTCATTGCTAATTAACTTTGAATAACATTGACCATACAAACAGTTTGTATTCATAATTCTCAATTATACATCAGCACATTCATGAATTAACAAACAATTACGTCAACACATTCATGAATTAGCAAAAATGCAATAAATGCAAAATATTTTTCTATGTATGCATGATGAATTTTTTGAGAGAGTCTCTCCCCCCCACTTCTATCTCCCCCTGTTTCCTTCAGAAACCAGCAATCTTCAACCAATCTTTAGCCAATATTTCCTACATTTTCTCCCCCTTTGACATCATCAAAAAGAAGGAGGACAAGAAAATGCAGAGCTTCAACCTTGTCTCTTCTCAAGGATGTCCAGAATCCTCAGAAGAAGTGCTTCATGCTCTCTGAGTTGGCTTCTGATTTCTAAAATTCCAGCCTCAAGCCTATCTTGCCTTGCTGCCATTTCTCTTTGGTTTCTCAGAAGCAAATCAATCCTTAGAGAATAGATGGAGGAAGTGGTAGTAGGTGCTTCAGAAATCATGAGAGGAGGGGGCTGTATTTAAGGATGAATTTCAGAGGTTGATGGAGGCAATGTGGTAAAGGAAATTGTGTGTGGGGTAGAGGTAGCAGATATGTGAGGGATAGATAGAAAAGGTTCAGAAACAATTGTGGTTTCTGATGGAGGAATGATGGTTTGAGAAGCTAAGAAGGTGGTTAAGGTTGAGGTATCATGTGTGGGAGAGGTATGAGAAGTTTCTTGTGGAGAAGAGATGTTAATGGTTGGTTCAGAAGGTGAATCAGAAAAGATGTGGAGTAAGGGGTTTTGTAAGAAGGCTTGTTTGATATGTGGAGGAGGAGAAAAGATAAGAATTGGATGAGAAGGTAGAGGAGGGATAAGAGTTTTAAAAAAGGAACCAGGGGAAGGTCTAAGAATGTCCTCTAAGACTTTATCTAGATTAATACCTAGAGGGTTTGAGGAGTAGGTTTCTGAGAAGGAAAAAAGCATGTTACCACTTGTGGTTTCAGAAACCAATCCTTGAGTTTCTTGAGAAATTGCTGCAGCACTTAGTTCCTCAGAATCCTTTTCTGATCCAGACTCAGAAGGAGAGCTTTCTGAATGAGAGAACTCTTCAGAGACCCTTGACAGATTCTGTGGTTTCTCAACATAGGGAACAATGGCTAGATTATCATTATGAGAGGGTGCTGGAGCTTGTGTATACCCAAATTGCTGAGTGGGAGGAACACAAGTTTCTGATGCATCCTCAATCACGATATAAGCTTCTGAAACCTCAGCATCTTTCCCTTTGGAACTAGTGGCTCCTTGTGCCTTTTTCTGAGCAGCCAATTTCTTTGTTGTTGCTTCTGCCTTGGACCTCAGAATTGCCATGAAGAGCACATCCTCCTCACTTTCTTTTTCCCAAATCTCGAGTTGAGATGGCTCTCTGATATGAATACCCCTTGAGGCTTGAGAAGGTTGCTGCTTCCTCTTGAAAGGGAGTTTCTCAGGCCTTGTTGGAGGAGGAGTGTCATCATCAGAATGTGAGCTAGATGAGCTTTCTGAAGACACAGTTTTCTCACTATCAGTATCCTCCAGAAACTGATCTGTGTTTTCTGGTTCTGAGCTCTCAGAGGAGGATTTCTCAAGCAGTGTCTTCACTGATTTCCCTTGAGAAACCTTAGGCTTCTTCTTGGTTTCTGATTCAGCTTCAGAAACCTCAGCAGTGGCCTTTCTTTTCTTGGATGTCATGGAGATATTGGCTTTCTCCTTGAGTTCAGAACCTGCTTGCTTCCCTTTGGTGATTTGTCTAAAAGACATAGAAGTGAAGACACACCCAGGAGGGAAGAAATAGCTCTCATTCTCAAAGGGGAACTTGAGATATTTGAGAATCCTTGTTAGAACCATCCCATAAGGCAAAGCACCATGCTTTCTCTTTCCCTTAGCCACTGCAGCCAGCATATATGAAATGATGAGCTTAGGAAGGGTCACTCTTCTGAGTGTCACCAAGTAGTAGAGAGAGGGTAATTTGACCGTTGAAGAAAGTAATAACCCAAAGGAAAAGGTAATTAATTTTCTCTAGGTTAAATTTTGTATGGGTTCGATTCTGAAGCACAAGACCCATTACCAAATGGTTTCTCAAGCCCTTAAATGGAAATCCACTTTCTGAAGAGGATCGTTGCCTGTTCTGATAATACATTGATGGCAGTGCTGGCAGAAGCTTTCTGATGAAGAGTTTCTCATTCTGGGGTAGACTATTGCAGCATACTTCCAAATTCGGAGCCCGCTCCAATCATAGACTCAATGATGGAGAAGGAGAGACCCAATTTGTTGAAGGAGAGAGAGGAGCAGTCTGAGTGACATCAACCATGTGAACCTCAGATCCCTTCTGAGAGTCTTTCTCCGTCTGGGTTCCGTTCAAGGAACCATGGGCAACAAATGCCTCAACTGCTGCAACTCCGGCAGCCACAGTAGCGTCAGTTCCCACCTCTGAGCTGTGCCCAGTGCTCGTGGTCCCTGGCACTTCCGTGTTGGTTGAGACATGGGTTTCCCCATGATCTTGGTTGGTCTCAGAAGAGACATGACCAACATCAGAAGTTGGTTCTTTCTGAGTAGTATCCGCTCTTCCAGACTCATCCAATGCACACCGGTTGGCAGATGTTTCAACAACTGTGTTATCAATAGTAGTAGCATCTGTGATTGCCTCTGAACTAAGTCCAATGCTAGAAATCACAAGCACTTCAATGTTGGTTGAAACATGGGTCTACCCACGTATTTGGTTGATCTCAGCGGGTTGGTTGCCACTCTCAGAAGTTAATTGTGTTGACTTCTGGAGTTTGTCTTCTCATAAGGTTTGATAAAATGAGAGAGGGATTTGCTTATGCAAATGATATGTTTATGCAATGTCTTTGATTTGAAAATATTTTCACACAATTAAATCAACAAATATGCATATACATAATTCATACACGTTTCACACAGCAACAATTTGCATATCATTTTTAGTTTCAGAAATACCTCACTTTGGAATTGAATGTGATTCTCAGACTTGTTGCTTGAGAGGAGTATTCAGAGTCTTCTCTTGAATAATTCTTTCCAGAAACTGCTCATAGTTGCTTTCTCAACTTGCTAGGTTTCTCAGAAGTTGTTGTAGAAGCTTCGGAGAGTTTCTTAGATGGATTCCCTTTCAGAAAGCTTCACTGCTTTCTGAGTGTATGATTTGCAATGATTTCAGGATTTCCAGCCAACAATCTTCCAATTTGACTTGCTTGATGAGAATGAGATGAGCACTTCTAAGATCTTCAGTCAATTCTCTTGAAAGAATTTTGTAGCTATTTAAAAGACTGATACTTCATACTTTATATTAGCTTGATCCATCTCAGCTTATTCTCATAAGAGATTCTTCAGATAACCTCCTAAATCCGCTGCTGAATTCATTCAAGTGTTGAATTCTTTCATTTTGTTTGAACCTGCAAGATAGAGTAGTTTCTGGTACCCACTGAATCTCAATTGGGTCCTTTCTTGGTTAGTAGGAGAGAACATATATTAAGATAATAAACCAAGAGAATAATTGGAATAAAGTGTTCTCAAGTGAAGGTACACCCAATGAACTCTTAGAGTGAATGAGTGAAATATTTCTTAGCTGGCTTTCTCAAGAAGGTCAGATTTAAGGTTAAGAAACCTAAATCATCTGAACTCTTGAGAAACATTCACTTTACTCAGAAAATGATGTAGAGAAGATGGAGCAAACAGTACATCAGAAACCTAATAGGTTCTCTGGTACCTTAGTTATTCAATTATGAATGAGATCATTCAATAAGTTGAATTTGTTTAATTTTGAAGTAATCTTCTCATACATGTTTATCACCTTCTTGAAAAGATAAACCATTTTAGAACAAGGTGAGAAGTAAAGTGTTTTTTGATTTTGAATCAGCCAGATGAGATCTTTTACTTACACTTATCATAAAGCTCAAGTGTGCAAGAAAACATTTTCAAGATAGTCATCAGTGAGAGTATGTTTGTAAAAGAATGATTTTGAAATCAGATTCAAAATAAATAATTTACAAATCTGAATTGGTCAAGAGAGTAAGATATGCAGGAGATGCAATTCTGCTTTCTCAAGAGATATAAAAATGCAAGAGAGCAAAGTATAGTCGAAGTCGACTTGATATATCTTTTGAAAAGAAAATTTTAACTCATAAAGACAATTCTCAGAAACTCGAATAAGAAAATTTTTTTTTGAAAAAGTATTCTCACACATATGATGAATTAGCTTTCTCAATCCTTCATTGGACCTTTTAACCTCTGCAATCATGAGATTGCTCAACCCCAGAGGCAAGGCTCTGATACCAATTGAAGGTGTTGAGTAGCACGAGAAGGGGGGGTTGAATCGTGCTTTACCCATTTTTAAATTTGTTTACTTTCTTATTCAGAAAGTAATTCTTTCTCACAAAGTGTAACACACTTGGTCAGCTTTCTGAATCAGGTTTCTCAACAAGAGTTGATCAACCTAAGATATTCAATCAATGAGCGATCAGTAGTTTTCCAAGTGGTTTATCTTTCAATGAGAAAGATCATAAAGATAATCCCTTATTGAAGGATGAGTAAAGTGCATCAAATATATGAGAAACTTTGAAAATCACTGGTTCAGAAACCTGATTGAGAATGTAGCTTTCTGAACAGCTTTCTCAACAGTTTTCTGAACAGCTTTCTCAATAGTTTTCTTGAACAGCTTTCTTAACAATTGTGATTGTTTTAAATTCATTTAGAAATCATTCTAAACCTTTTCTGATTATGATTATTGACATATTATAATCAGAGACAGATTAAAGGAACGTGAAGCTTTAATTAAATGAATTAAACCAAGAGAATCTGATTTAGAAGATATCAAAATGCTGATGAGAAACCTGATGAGAAACCTAGCATTCTGATATAAAACTGAAGACTTAGAATCAGATTCTTTGCTTATAATTCTGATGAGTAATACTCATAGAATCAAGTCCAAAATTTGCTTCTAATTCAGTTTTATTTAATGCTTTATTAAACGCAGCTTTCTCAATAAAAATGCGGAATATAGAACTTTAATTTGAAGCATGAGAAAGCTGTTTAGAAACACAAAACGCATAATAAGAAGATGAAGGATAAGAAGATGGAAATCACACAATATTTTTATACTGGTTCGGCCAAAACATTGCCTACATCCAGTTCTCAAACAATTGTTTGAGTTCCACTAACTTTCAACAAAGTTACGGATATTCTCAAGCCTTCTCAGGCTTTCTCAAGTATTATTTCTTCTAGCCTCTTCAAGCTTTGCAGTGAATATTTTTTCCTCAAGCCTTTCCAGGCTAAGCTTGGATATTCTTTCCTATCGAAGCCTTCCCAGGCTCCCTCAGGATATTCTTCTTATTGTGCCTTCCCAGGCAGCCTTGCCTTTAACACGTAAAGGACTTCCACCACTTCACAACCCGAAGTGGATTTCCTTGCCTCATTACGAGGACTTCCTTGCCTCCAACACAAGAGGACTTCCTTGCCTTAAACAATTAAGGACTTTTTACTCCACTCTTATAAGTAAGAGATTAGTATTCTTTCACCAAGCCACTTCTGGCTTCTCTTGCTTAACTCAACACCATGAGCAAGACTAGTATTCTTTGATTGGCCTATTCAGGCTACTTGCTCATTCATTATGAGACTTTTACAAGTATTCTTTTCCTAGCCTCTTCAGGCTCTAAATGCTCAACTCCACATGAGTGAGACTTTTACAAAAAAATACAGATTTGTGTTTGAAAGATGTGTGCATAAAGCACTTATAAACAAATGCTTAAGGACTTTGAATGAACAAATGATATCCTTAAACAACTCCTATTCAAAACTTGCAACAGCAAGAATGTTATCTAATGAAAGGATAAGAATAGAAGATTTCAAGAAATTTTCTTAAGAGACAAAATTTCTCTTCTGCAGAATCTCTGGTTTCTCAAGGAATATGAGTAGAAAAGATTTGATTTAATTCCTTAGAGTGACCCTAGATGCTGTTAGTGATGTGTTACAAAGTTGATTTAACGTTTTTGCATCACCAGAAATTTGGGCAGCCTTGCAGCAGCATGCAAGCCCCCTTTTTGTCTTGTTGAGATCTTATTTAAAGCCTCTGTCCAAAGATAGTCGTTGTGCACAGTTCCCAAGACTTTATGAAGTGTCCTTCTGAGAGACTACCTTATGAGAGGACTACCTTCTTAGAGGGTTGCCTTCTGAGAATTTGTGCTTCTCACAAATTCTATCCTGCCTTCTGAGAAAACTGCTTTCTCATAACCAAGTCAGCACTTCATGAGAAAGCTGACGCATCTTCTTGATGTGTCTTTATTAACCTTCTGAGAAGTTTCTGAAAGAATTCCTTCTTTCCTTAATGATGTATCTTCTCATTCAAGATGCCTTGGTTAGATCTGGAGGATGGCTTTCTTCGATGAAGATTTTTCTCAGATACTTGAGAAACCTTCTTGGACAGCTTTCTCATAAGCTCACAGCTTCTGAGAGCTTCTTAGATGTTGACTTTTTGAACCTTCTCCAGAAGGTGTATCTTCTGATACTTACTCAGAAAGTCCCTTATGCTGCCTCCGAAAGTACTTATGTGGATTCCTTGATTTTCTTAAGTGCTTTCTGAAGATTCTCATCCGAATCTGATGCTTCCACTTTGTCTTCTGGGAATGATTTCTGGAACTGGGCTTTCTCAGAAACTTCCAACTCTTCTTAGAAGACTTTCTCAGCTTCTTAGAGAGTGTACTTGAGAAGTCTTCAAGGTCTTGATATCTTCTCAGTTTCTGGACAGCTTTCTCATGAGAAACATGATCTTTTTGTGTGCTTTCCGAAGGCGTTCTTTTTGCTTTCTTCAGAAGGTTTTCATATCTTCTGAGTGAAGGCAATCTTCTAATAAAAGATCCTTCTGAGAGGTAGCCTTTCTGAGGAAAACCTTGTGCAGCCTTTTGAGAAGTTTCTGAGTGCAATTCTCAGAGCGCCTTCTCATGTCTTCTTTGCAGGTTGCTCAATAGCTTTCTCATGCCTTGATTTCCTTTTGAGAGGCTTTGTTTTTCTTTCTTTTTCTGCTTCCAGAAATATGTGCTTTGAATACTTGTTGTCACAGTCTTCTTATGTATCTTAGCTATCTCAAATAGCTTTCTCAAATAGCTTTCTCACTGCACATATCAACACCCATTAAATTATTCTAACAAAATTTTTTCATTGTATTAATTTGTTATTACTCAAAACCAAGTCCTCAATGATTTCCAATCATTGACATTTCTTGGAAGGGTGCTGGAGCTTACAATATCAACTCTGAAAAAAACACTACCTAAGTGTTTTAACAGTTAATTATGAATATTAGATGATTCATTTAGTTGAATATTTCTCCATCCAAATTATGCGAAACATAATTTTATGAACATGCTACTTTTGCTAGGACAAAATCTCTTACAGCCCGTTTGGAAAACTTTAAAATAGTCTATTATCAAGGATAAAGTGTAAGGGTGAAGATGATTACAAATGCCATAATTGATGCATTGCACAGAAAGTTAAGAAGCAAGGATCAAGTGTGGAGTAGGATCAAAACATGGAATTTTTTTTTAAAGCAAAAATAATAATTTACTCATCATATGTTTTTTAGTTACCAAAAATAGAAGTTATTACGTACACTGAATTTGTGATCAATCATTTTGTACATTTTTTTTCTTAATTAAGTTATTTGAATGAAATAGTAAAGAGCTTTGCAAGTAAAATATTCTTATTTTCACTATCTTATCAGCTCATTTAGGATCACTTGTTAATCAAATTCTTAAACTTTTACTTTTAAACTATTTTTATTCACAAAATATACAATTAATAGGGTGATAATTCATTCCATCCTTTTACTATGTATTTATAATCGACCTCCATTCATATAAATAAGTGGTTATGATAATGATTCCTTAATTATATACTCCCTTTATTCTCTACCAGTAACTTAACAGACACTACCATATCTGTTAAGCTGCATTTCTATTTCTTTAACGAAAGACAAAATATTGTATAGCCTTTATTTTTATAATGTATCTAAAAATTAATGTAATATCATATTTTAAAATATTTAGCTTTCAATATCCTCATCATCTAGAAAATTATAAAAATTTGAAATTTTAAAGTCTATAGTCTTTAGCTTTACACTTATTGAAATAATTATAATATATATATTTATACCAATTTTATATTGTATAAAAAATGAGTAGTTTGTAATTTTAAAGTGTATAGTCTTTATCTTTATAATTTGTAAAAAAGAGTATAATCTCACATTTTAAATTATATAACCTTCAATTTCTACTTTATGTAATAAATCCTAAAAATTTAATATTTCAAGGACTGTAGTCTTTAGCTTTATTCTCCTTGAAAAGGTTATACTATATTATATTTTAAAATATGTAATAATTAATTTTACATTGTATAAAAAAATTGTAACCTCTAATTTCAAAGTGTATAGTCTTTATTTTTACAATGTGTCTAAAAAAATAGTGTAATCTCATATTTTAAAGAATATAGTCTTCAATTTCTACCTTAAGTAATAAATTGTAAAAATTTAATACTTCAAAGACTATACTCTTTATTTAGCATTATACTCCTTGACAAAGCTAGTTATAATATATTATGTTTTAGAGTATCGTCAATTTTATATTGTATAAAAGATGAATCATTTTTAGTTACAAAGTGTATAATTTTTAATTTTATAATCTATCTAAACAATAGTATAATATTACATTTTAAAGTTTATGACATACAATTTTTACTTTATGTAAAAAATCCTAAATATTTAATATCTCAAAGTCTATAATTTTTAGCTTTATAATCATTGAGAAAGTATATTATATCAAATTTTAAAGAATATAGTCTTCAATTTTATATTGTATATAAAATGAGAAATCATTAAATTGTGAAGTGGTTTATACTTTTTATTTTTATAATGTATCTAGAATGATAGTGTAATCCCACATTTTAAAGAATATCATTTTCAATTTATACGTTATGTAAAAAAACCTAAAAATGTAATATTTCAAATACTATAGTCTTAGCTTTATACTCCTTAAAAAAATCATATTATATCATATTTTAAAGTATATAGTCTTAAATTTTATGTTTTATTAAAAAAAAGTTATATTTAATTGTAAAGTACATATTCTTTATTTTTAAAATGTGTGTGAAAAATGATGATGTGAGGTATCTCTTGAGAAATACCTCCAAGCTATGATCACAACCCAAAATGAGGTGAATTGGTTGTGTGTACTTTTTGAAATCTTTGCTTTCTTATTCTAACACTTCTGCAAATCTCAAAGATTGATCAAGTCTTTGACACTTGTCAAGAATTAGTCAAAATAACAAGAATCAATAAGCTACTTGTGATATCAGAATTATTTATCAAAGATATGACATACATAGAAATCAATATGTCAAAGACAATGATATAGTTTGCACAACGGTTTAATCACAAATATAACAGAACACTTTAATCTCAAGCTTTCTGAACAATCAAATGCAAATATATCAGAAATAAACTTTCAGAAATCAACACTTTCTGAATCCACTTTCTGATCTTGCTCTCTGAACTTCCTTCAGAAAACGTATCAGAACTTGTTTCAGAATCAATATGTTTCTGAACAATTATTTCACTTCAGAATTAATAATCAATTCTTATAACAACAAACAATATGATATATCTCTTAAATGCAATCAGAAATCTAAACAACAATCACACAGACAACAATATTCAGTTTCTTAAGAATGTGTTCTTGAGAAAACTAGTTACAGATTTAAAATCTCTTCTTTTTCTGTAATTTGTTCTTGAAATTGTTTATTTCATATTTCAATTACCCAAATAACAAATAGCATATATCAGAAAGTTTAACACAAAAAGATTCCTTTAACTTTAGTTACTTTAACTTTCAAATTGTTGTTTCAAGTTTGTTCTTAAGACCTTTACCAGAAATCAAAACAATCAGTTTAAATGAACAGTTTCTAATGAATCAAAACAATTAATGCATGCAAAGTAGAGTAAGAGAGATTAGACCGATTTAATACTGGTTCGGCCAATGTGAGCCTACATCCAGTTCTTCAATCTTTCAATGATTGAGTTCCACTAGAAATGCATCAGAAAACACAAGTTACAATAAACCAGATATATTTTGCAACCTTCTCAGGTTCGAGACTTCAGAAACTCCTTTTCTAAAGATTTCACTCCCTAGATATCCCCTCTAGGAAGATTTTCCTGCCTTGATATCCCCTCAAGGACTTTTCAGTAACCTCGTTTCTGATCACCCTTTCTATGAACCAATTGTTGAGAAATTGAATCCAATATATCAGCAAATACTTCTTCCTTAATCTTCAAGCCTTAAACTCATTAAGTTTGATCAATTTCTGAATTCTTCTCCTTCAGAAATTCCTTCTCTTGCTTTGATGCACAATCTTGAATCAGAACATTATTCTGATCTCAACTTTCTTGAGCTTTCTTTTTCTCTCTTCTTTCTTTTTCAACTCTTAGCTCTTTTCTTGCTTTCTCAAATGTATCTGATTTTCTCTCAGATTTTTCTTCTCTCTTAATCTCTTTCTCTTTCTATTTTCTCTCTGATTTTTTCTCTTGTATGTCACTCCTATTACAACTTGAGATTCCTCTATTTATAGAGAGCTCTTTCAAAACAAATCCTATAGCAGTCGTTAACGGCTATAAACCTTGGTGGGAATAACTAATAACATGGATAAGTTTTATCCATTTACAGCTTTCAACTAACTTCCCTTTTCTAACACATGTGAAAATACATATTTCTAATTACATACACATGCACTAAAATATCAGAACATAATAATCAACATAATCAACATAATCAACACAGTTATGATCTTTACTTTTTACCAGAAACTCATTAAGTTTCTTTACCAGTTTCAGAACCATAACCAGAAACTCATTAAGTTTCTGAACCAACCTCGATAGCTTTCTGATCCTTCCTTTCTGCTTCTGAATATCTTCTCATAGCTTTCTCATGTGTATATTACAAAGATCATACATTATACAACCTAATACACATCTAATCCTATCATCTATGCTTCTATTACACTTATTACACATGTTACAATTACAATACATGAAGCATATACAACTTACATCCAAAATGTAGTTTCTCTTACAAAGAGGCTGTCTGAACCTATTACAATCATTTCACTATAGCTTCTCAATACTAACTCACTAAGTTACATGAGTTTTGTTATTATCAAAACCAAATAAGGAATTACATTAACAAAAAAATGATATAATCTCACATTTTAAAATATATTGTCTTCAACTTTTGCTTTTTGTTAAAAAATCTAAAAAATTTAATATTTTAAAGACTATAGTCTTTAACTTTTTACTCCTAGAAAAAGTTATTATACTATATCATATTTTAAAGTATATAGTCTCAAATTTAAAATTGTATAAAAATTGAGTATCTCTAATTATAAAGTGTATAGTCTTTGTTTTTATAATGTATAAAAAAATAGTATAATCTCATATTTTAAAGTATACAACTTTCACTTTCTACTTTTATGTACTAAATCCTAAAATAATAATATTTTAAAAACTATAGTCTTTAGCTTTATACTCATTAAAAAAATTATATTGTATCATATTTTAAAGTATATAGTTTTCATGTATAAGAAAAGAGTATTCTTCTCTAATTGAAAAGTGTACACCCTTTATTTTTGTAATGTATCTAAAAAATAGTCAAATATATATCACATTTTAAAGTATATAAATTTTAATTTCTACTGTATGTACTAAATCGTAAAAAAATTAATATTTCAAATACTATAGTCTTTAATTTTATACCTCCTGAAAAAGATTTATTATATCACATTTTAAAGTATATAGTTTTCAATTTCTTATTGCATTTGAAAAGAGAAATCTCTAAGGGGGCGTTTGTTACGAGGTAATGTGGATAGATTATCAGTAATCTTACAATTAAATTACCTGGTAATCCAGATTGACTCGTTTGTTACGACAAAGATCGATATTGGTAATGTGGATTACCCCCATATATATCAAGTGGCTATCTAGATTACCACCCCTAGGTAATCTTCTAATTTATTTTATTACCCGATTACCCCTATAACAAATTAGACTACTATTCCTAATTTTACAATTTTCAAACACACCGACCGCGCGCCTTCCCCTTGTACCACTGCGCCTTCTCTTTGGCCGCCACTCACCACCGTGCCCTGCTGCTGCTGGGCGCCAGCCAGAGAGCCTCCGCAGTTTCCCAGAGTCAAGGACAGAGTAAGATCAGTCAGCCCACAACATCACGTCAGCAAGAAAGGACAGTACCCTCCCACCCGCAGTGCCAGACTTGCAGTAAGTTTCACTTTGGGGTTTGCCGCAAGGGGATCAGAGGATTCTACAGTTGTGGCCGAGAGGGCCATGGGTTCAAAAAACTGCCCAGTCAGACAGCCAGCACCTAGCGAGGCTTCAGAGCAGATGACCGCCACAGTGGTTCACCCAGCTCAGGTCCAGACTCGTTTCCTTGCACAGGTTGGCAGAGGTGGTAGCGGTGGAAGATCTGACAGCAGAGGACCCGGAAGTACGGGCTCCGACAAAGGAGGACAGCCTCGTCGCCTTGCACTTACATGTCAGGGAACTCCAGCAGTCAACCCCAATCTCTTAGGTAACATTTTGATTAAATATTGCGAAGTTCTAGCCTTGGTGAGCCATGACAGCAGTTATGTGTATGTCAACTTTATGTTGAGATGAAATTTGGGGACCAAATTCTTAAAAGGAGGGGAGATTGTGATACCCCGTATCATAGTGTCCCTTAGGAAGGACTTTTCTCAGGATGCGTCAGAGACACGTCAGCAAGTTGCTGTCAGAGGGGACTCGCTTGCGAGCAGTCAGCTTTCGCTAGCGAGTAGCTGATCACCAGTGACCGCGAGTAACTTTCTAGCGATGGGTTCTAGTCCCACATCGTTCAGAACGGACGTCAAGACGTTGTTGACAGAAGGTGCTAGCTAGCGAGCAGCCATTGCCCGCTAGCGACCGGACCGAAGTCCCACATCGGTCACAACTTGTTCAGCCTTTCCTTTCTCACCCTATATATATGAGAAGATTGATTTACTTTTCCCTCACACCTGACACTTCACCTTTTTCAAAGCATTGCTTCGGGCGTCCTTGGTTATCGAGGAAAGTGTGAGTTTTACGTTTTGGGGATACTCTGCAAAGAGCAAGTTCCCGACGGTGAATGAAAAGACATTTTTGGCCCTGTCAGCGTGCTGGTCGCTAGCGAGCTGTGAGGGCTCGCTGGTGAGAGTGCGATCGCTAGTGAGAAGGTATTGCTCGCTAGCGAAGGTTCAGTGTGCAACCTAGTTCAAGTTTTAGTTTTCTTTTGTGCGGTCCTTATGGGTCTTTTGCACGCCAGGTGCAAACGCGATGCTGATAGCTGGAGCTAGAGCTAGCGGTGCCTTCCAGTCTCAGGACTTTCCAGGTCAGTGGAGGTTTTAGGGTGGATGTGCCGTGGCTGCCACATAGTAGCATTTGTATATGTTTATATTTATGTTTATGTTTATAGTTATAATTATGTTTATGTTCATGTTTATATTTACGTTAACATGCTTAGGAAGATAATATGATAATTAGATAACATGTTTAGGAAAATAATATGATAGGTAGATAACGTGCTTCGGTAGATAATATGATAGGTCTAATACATGCTTAGGTAAATAATATGATTAGGAGGATAATCTGCTTAGATAGATCACATGCATTGATAAATAATCTAGTAGGGCAATATGATATAGTAAGATAACATAACGTAGTAAGATAATATAACATAGTAACATAGCATAACCTAGTAAGATAACATCAATAGTAAGATAACCTGATTTAGTAAGATAATATAATCTAGTAATTAATGCGACCTAGTAAGATAATATAACTTAGTGAGTTAATTATAACCTAGTAATTAATACAACCTAGTGAGATAATGTAACCTATTAAAAAATCATAACTTATTAGGATGATATAACATAATAAGATAACATAACATTAAGATATTGTAACTTGGTAGAATAATGTGACCTAGTAAAATAGTAAGCCCCAGTAAGACAACACGCCTTAGACTGATAACAAATCTTAGTAAGATAACGTACCTTAGTAGAAACGTGCCCTAGAGGATAACAGGTTTTAGTGAAGGATAATGCTCAGATAGATAAGTTCCCTAATAAATAACATGACAGGAATGAGTGGATGACTTCTAGATCCTTTTGTATTTATGTTATGCGTTATGACTGTATTTATTATATGCGTTATGGTTATTTCTATAAGCTGGAATGATTTATGCTATGTTATGTCATGATATGAAACATGTTAGAACCCTATGATATATGATCAGAATGATAATATGCAATGTATGAGTAGAATGATTGTAGAATTGTGTGATTACTGTTTACGTAGTCTGCGAACCGTCGTAGTATGTATTTCAACGTTATAGCCCGGATGCAGCTCCCGGTCGAGTATTGCCGTGACATACTACCACGAAGCGCCCGAGTCCCACCCAGATACCGATACAATATGATTGGCGTCACCTGCGTGGTAGTAGAGGTCCAGATCACAGGGCGACTCGTGTTCCGTCGTATGACCGCACCCTCATGGTAGCGAGTCCCAGTTATCAGTTATAGCAGGACGGCTCGTGTTCCGTCGTATGACCGCACCCTTGTGGTAGCGAGTCCCAGTTATCAGTTACAGCAGGACGGCTCATGTTCCGTCATATGACCGCACCCTCGTGGTAGCGAGTCCCAGTTATCAGTTACAGCAGGACGGCTCGTGTTCCGTCATTTATCAGCTTAGCATGGGGCTCGAGTGCGGATATCTCCGGCGGTACGCGTGCGTCATCAGAGAGGTGCATCTACGTAGACACGATGAGTATATGTGATTGATAACATGATAGTATGTGTTGCATGACATGCATGATACCCCATCACTAAGCTTGCGACTCACTCCCCGCATTTTGTTTCAGTGTTTGATCAGGAGGTAGACGAGGGACCGTTGATCCAGTAGAGGTTGGTTGCAGTTGCTTTCCTTGGTGAGCTCCGCATCTTCCGTGGAGTCTTAGCAGTCTATGTTTAGTTTATGCTTAGTTTTTATTTTTACAGTCAGATCAATCATGTATAGTTTTGGTCCAGACTTTAGAGGCAGGATTCCTTTCAGTTATATGTTCCAGTCACAGTTATAGTTAAGGTTTTATTGAACAGTTATTTCAGTTATCAGTTTATATAGTTCAATTACCAGTTCATGTATTTATGATATTGTTTAGTTTCTATGCCCTAGTAACGTGTTCGTTGGGATAGTGCCCTTCGCACGGACACCCCTCAGTAGCGGGGTGTTACAGTTGGTATCAGAGATATAGGTGTCCCCCTAGAGTCTGGAGCTAGGAATCTTAAGTGTCACAGCAACCATGCTAATGGAAGCGCGCCCATCGCCATGGAATGTAGTGCCACGAGAAGTTGATAGAAAGTAAAATCAGATAGGTTCAGTAATAGTCAGAGTTTTCTTTGAATCCTTTATTTGATATGTCTTATGGTTTGACCTCGCCAGGATCATGATTCCTCGTTATCGCTCTTCTCCTTCTTCCGGCTCCCGTTGTGGAGATAGGTGTATGCGAGACGCCATCTCCGATCTAGCAAAGATAGTAGCTCTCCAGGCACAACAGACCGCGTTAACACAGCAAGCTGCTTTGGCGCACCAGGATGTGTTGGCTCAGCAGGTTGCACAGACGCAGCAGACCGTTCAGGCCCAGCATGAGGCCCCACGATTGACGTTGGAGGAGTTTGCTCGAGAGTACAGGGAGATGTGCGTCCCCACTAGCCTTCCAGGCAAAGCATTGCAGACTCTCTTGAGCTTAAGGATGACCAAAGCCACGACAGTTTCCGAGTACGAGGCGGAGTTCACTCGACTCGCTTGGGTCACTCAGTTCCCTATGACCCCGAACGAGAGGGTGAAACAGTTCATCCAGAGTCTTCCAAGCCAGTACAGATTCGCTCTGAGGAGTTACCAAACATCCGAGAGGTATACAAAGGTTCTGAATGCTTCACTTTCATGTGAGACGATGAGTATGTATGCCCAGGCTAGAGGAAAGAAGAAAGCTAGACACACAGGTTCATTCTCAGGTGGAGTAGCCCCAACTCGTAGTCAGCATCAGAAACAGCCTAAGGGGTTTCATCCAGTTAGGGCCACCACCTCAGCGCCCGCCCCGGTTTGCCTTGCAGTTTCCCAGAGTCAAGGACAGAGTAAGATCAGTTAGCCCACAACATCACGTCAGCAAGAAAGGACAGTCCCCTCCCACCCGCAGTGCCAGACTTGCAGTAAGTTTCACTTTGGGGTTTGCCGCAAGGGGATCAGAGGATGCTACAGTTGTGGCCGAGAGGGCCATGGGTTCAAAAACTGCCCAGTCAGACAGCCAGCACCTAGCGAGGCTTCAGATCAAATGACCGCCGCAATGGTTCAGCCAGCTCTGGTCCAGAATCCTTTCCTTGCACAGGTCGACAGAGGTGGTAGCGGTGGAAGATCTGACAGCAGAGGACCCGGAAGTACGGGCTACGACACAGGAGGACAACCTCGTCGCCTTGCACTTATACGTCAGGGAACTCCAGCAGTCAACCTCAATCTCTTAGGTAACATTTTGATTAAATATTGCGAAGTTCTAGCCTTTGTGAGCCATGACAGCAGTTATGCGTATGTCAGCTTTACGTTGAGATAGAATTTGGGGACCAAATTCTTAAAAGGAGGGAGATTGTGATACCCCGTATCATGGTGTCCCTTAGGAAGGACTTTTCTCAGGACGCGTCAGAGACACGTCAGCAAGTTTCTGTCAGAGGGAACTAGTAGCGTGTTCGTTGGGATAGTGCCCTTCGCACGGACACCCCTCAGTAGCGGGGTGTTACATATAATTATATTTGATTAATTCATTTTATAATTATTTAGATGGAATTATAGTAATTCATTTTATAATCTTTTTAATGTACCAAACAAGGTAATGTGGATTACCGATAATCTTATTTGTATATACCAAACAAGGTAATGTGGATTACCGATAATTTAATTGGAGGTAATCTATCTGAAAGGTAATCTAGATTATTGGTAATTTTCTACGGTAATGTGCCAAACACCCCCTAATTGCAAAGTAAATACTCTTTATTTTTGTTATGTATCTAAAAAACAGTCTACTATCACATTTTAAAGTATATAGCCTTTAATTTCTACTTTATGTAAACAATTCTTAAAATTTATTATTTCAAAGGCTATAATCTTTAACTTTACACTCGTTAAAAAAATTATATTATATCATATTTTAAAGTATATAGTCTTAAATTTTTATTTTATAATAAAAGAATGATCTCTAATTGCAAAGTGTCTAGTCTTTATTTTTATAATATATCTAAAAAAATAGTGTAATCTCAAATTTTAAAGTATATAGTCTTCAATTTAAATTTTATGCAAAAATCCTCAAAATTTAATATTTCAAAGATTATAGTCCTTAGCTTTATACTCCTTGAAAAAATTATACTATATAATATTTTAAATTATATAGCCTTAAATTTTATATTTTCTAAAAAATGACTAAATCTTTAATTTCAAAGTATATAGTCTTTATTTTTTATAATGTATTTTAAAAATGATTTAGTCTCATATTTTAAAGTATGTATATATCCTTCGTTATCTACTTTATGTGAAAAATTCTTAAAATTTAATATTTCAATAACTATAGTCTTTAGTTTAATAGTAATATTTTATTTATTGTTCTACTATTTCATTTCTTAAGCTTCAAATTGTATTTTTTTTTTATGTTCAACCTGATATATGTCATAACTAACTACTTTTTTTCTTTATTTGGGCAGAATAAATTGGAATCTCTAACAACACTTACAACATATTGTAATACCTTGGGTAGTCTGAGTTTGTTTGAGTAAGAGATCACGGTACACCCGGGAGATAGGACCACGTGGGCCCCACCTCCCCACCCCCTTTCTTCTTTTTCCTTTCTTTCTTTTCTTTCCCCTCACTCTTCTCCCGTATCTCTCCCCCCTCTCATTCCTTTTCTTTCTTCTTCTTCCTCCCTCTCAAATCTCTCAAATCCCTCACCCAATCTTCATCAATCTTCAAGATTCAAGTTAGTATAGCTCATCTAGTATAATGTGGGTAAGTGTAGTGTATTTCTTTTTCTCTCTTGGTGTATTTTCTCTGTAATTTTCGGATTTGGGGTTTTAGGGCTTAAGATTGGGGTTTTTGATTTTGTTGTGAGATTGAGGTTTGTGATGTGTTCTCTAGGGTCTCAACCAACTAGGGAAGTACCTCATCCTAGCTTCGGGTGGTGTCTTGGAGCTCATTGGAGTAATTAGTGAGTAATGGGTTATTTGTGGTTTATGTATGATTTTGATTTAATCTGTGAATTTCTAGTTATGATAGTTGATAGGGACTGATATATGATTGATATTGCATGTTGGTTGTGTTTGATTTGGATGGGTTGTGGTGAAACTGTGGATTTGGAGATGATTTTCGCGAAGTTTTCTGTAGAATTTCGTCTCTGACCCAGGCTGTAATCGATTACAGCGATTTGGTAATCGATTACTGTAATCGATTACCAAGACTCTGTAATCGATTACCACGGGTTTGTAATCGATTACAGAGGCCTGTAATCGATTACATCAGTACAAAAACTCTATTTTCAAGGCTTTAACTCAAAATCTTTATACTTTTAAGTTAGGTATTCAAATCCATTCGTTCACCACTACCCTAAACCCGGTACTGAAATGTTGTGATGATGATGATGAATTATTGAGGCTGTGATTATGAATGATATGTGCCACTAACAGCGCTAAATAAGATAAAAATTTGAATGAATTAAGAGATGGTAAGATGACCTGAGGAGGGGCATAGCTCGCGGGGTCGTAAATGGGAAACCTGATGAGGGGCATAGCTCGCGGGGTTTCCCAGTATGGTGTCTAATGAGAGGCATAGCTCGCGGGACATCCATACTACCTATGAACATGAATCGGGGCTGTGCTCCAGGTGTTCACAGGTTAAAAGCTACCAAGATAAAGAGACTGTATAAGAACGATGAAATTGATATATATATATATATATATATATATATATATATATATATATATATATATATATATATATATATATATATATATATATTTGGTTTATGTTGCAACTGCTTTGCACTGTTGGATGCTACATACACTGCTTATAACCTATTTATTCACTGAGCGTATGACTCACCCATTCATACAACGTGTTTTCAGATCAAGGTGCAGATCAAGGGACGAGTTCATCCGTTCCTCCGAGTTCTTAGAATTGGTGAGCCTCATGTGTTAGAGGCATTATGTAGTTTATATCTAGTGTATGCTCCTTATGTTACAGACAGGATTCCTTGGACTAGGGTAGAGGATGAACGTTGTATAAGTCTATGTAAGACTTGTTATTGTTGTGTGGATGCGTTAGGCTTTCTCATGGTTCTGTATGACTTATATATATTCAGATGTAGGGATTGTGTATGATGGTTTATGGATTAAGTTGAATGTTATGACCAGACTATATGTATGGATCTTATGTATGTTTGTATGTTATTGTAGTTGTGGTTGCTGTTGTTTAGCTGGATTGTCGTGTGGAATACAGGTTAAGGCTGACATGGGACTCGGTGTCCCATGTGCCGGTCACGATCCGAGTTGGGTCGTGACACATATATAGTACTCTATATCAATACTGACTTTGAAGATATTAAAAATTTAGATAAAATTAAATTATTTGAACATAAAAGTGAATTATTAATTTGTTGTTAGTTTCATAATGATTGACACTACGGTTGATTCATCACTTACTCAAATTGTTTAGCATTCTGTCTATGACATGGATAATGATTTCTATTAATTTTCGTAATGATTTTTTAGACAAAAAATATATATAGAGATATCTGTCAACTACATTATTGAAAGGCTAAAACATCATAAGTTGTAGAATTTAATGCATTCAAATAACATTTCATGAACCACATGCAAAAAGAAGTGAAAAATTATCATAAATTAGGTCATTTCGTGGAAACCAAAATATATATTATATTCTCCCATACCTATCAAATATTCATTAGTTCATCATGCATTAGAGAGACCTTCATCCCTACATTTTTAATTTAAACTGTTAGAATATGAAGAAAGTAGTAACCACAATAATATCAGGTTATGATTGCATACCCTATTTTAACTTCTCAAACACCTCCCTATACACGACATTGGTCGTGCAATTTGTAGGAAAATTCAGATGCATGATTGTACAAAAGTATTTTAAGTCTTCCTTATTTTTCACCCTAGATAGTGCCACATACAATTGTCCATGAGTGAAAACTGGTCTAGGCAAATATAATCCCACACGAGATAGTGTTTGCCCTTGAGATTTGTTTATGGTCATAGCAAATGACACTATTAAAGGGAATTGTCTTCTTTTAAACTTAATTGGAAGAGTTTCATTTACTTGGTATCATTGTCATCCTTAGTATCAAAGCAATCTCACCTACTTTGTTTCCGGTAAGAATGATGCACTCAACAACATGACCCTCTAGCTTCCGAACTTGTAACCCTGTTACGTTACATAAACCATTTGATTGATCAATATTTCTCAACAACATAACTAAAACACCCACTTTTAGAGATAACTTATGGGGTGGAAGTCCTGAACAATTCAGACCATTTAGCATTTCTGTACTAAAAACCTCTAATTGGCATTCCATGTTCCTTCATCAATACAAATAGAATCGGAGCTCAGATATTCTCTTTCATCTCCTGAAATAAATGACATGACATGAGTATTGATATCACTTACTATATCAAGAGTAGGAGCTAAGATACACATCTCCTTAAAATACTCCATAGTGGTTATCTCTTGAATGATACTTGGATACACAAAATCAACCAACTCATCCAAGGATGTATCACTATCATGAATTAAGAGCTCCTCTGGTATTGAAATCATGGATTCACCATCAGTACAATCACCTTCAAGACCATCTCCAATTCTTACCAGCCAATCATTGAATTCTCTAATATCATCGTTCATTCTTTCATTGGAAGCTGCAGTAAGTCTCATATTCTTTGAAGTCGTAGTATTCTTATAGAAGACATAGATTTTTATAATGTTGTGCATGAAGAGTATTTTTATAATCCCGCACATGGAGAGTGTGCTTTATTATACAAAAATAAAGAACGAATAAACATCAATATAATATAGAAATAACATTACATGATTATTGTAGTGGACTAGGTCCATAAAAGTTCGGCCCATATAAACATAGAGCTCAGCCTTAAAACCCATTTAAGCCCAAGCTCAGCCTTAAAACCCATTTAAACCCATTTAACCCATTTAATCGACCGACCATAGTTACAACAGAATTGGCCCTAAGCTTGAATGCCCGAGCATTTCGATCTCATTTATAAGCCAGGATAACAATCAGCATAATCATAAACTACAGACAAAGACGTTATGATACGACCGATCAGTAACGCCTGGATCCCGCCTTAAAGGGCAATAACTAAGAAAGAGAAAAAGGGGGCTCGTCCTAGCCTATATCTGGGAAGTTAGGCTTTCCACTATGGACATATTGAACTGAATACTCGAATACTAAGATAGAACGAGCTTCTTTGATCTCTTGTGTACTTGTCTTGCCACATTCGGATCTGAGCTTGAGTTCCTTCATAGGGCTTAATCCTCGGTCAGATTTACAGGACAAGAACATTGGTGCCCACCGTGGGGTCTCGGTAAAGAACAATACCTACGCCCCATACCTTCGAACTTTCCAAAAAAGAATCCAATGGCATCAGCTCAACGAGCGACCAATGCGGGGGAACCTGCTGGAACCCCTACAATGGCGAAGATGATGGCAACTATGCAAAGAATGACCGAACAATCCCACATGCTGATGGAAGAAAATCGGCGTTTGGCGGAGGAAGTCCGACAACTCCATGGCTTCCAACGCACCAATGAAGGTCGGGATCAAGAGGAGACTGACCAAGGCGAAAGCCAAGTTCAGCCAACTCTGCATCAGAATCCAAGGCCACAAACTCAGCAACCACTAAGAGCTCATGCTGGACCACTAAGAGCTCATGCTGGATCTGCATAAAACAAGTCAACATGATCTCGAAAGCATCAACGCTGGCCGATTTAGATCCTAGAGGGGAGAACCATCAGCGACCAAGCCCAGTCGAGGAGTTAACACCCTTTCAGGTTGGGGAAAAACCTGAGCAGGTTATCAATACAACAGGGAGCTCGGTCGATCAAACAGAAGAAGATAGTTATGGGGAAAGAGAAACAAGAGGCAGCTGTAGCCGAGACAAAGAAACTAATCAAAGCTGATTTCATAAGAGAAATCAGATACACGGCGTGGCTGGCAAACGTCGTGATGGTAAGAAAGTCGTCCGGTAAGTGGCGTATGTGTATAGACTATACTGATTTAAATAAAGTCTGCCTTAAAGACTCTTATCATTTACCTAATATTGATAAATTAGTAGATAACGCTTCTGAATACCAGTTTTTAAGTTTCATGGATGCATATTCTGGTTATAACCAAATAAGAATGGCACCCGAGGATGAAGATAAAACAGCATTCCAGACCAAACAAGGTAATTTTTGTTATAAGGTTATGCCATTTGGGCTAAAAAATGCAGGAGCCACATATCAGCGGCTGATGAACAAAGTCTTTGAGAACCAGATCGGCCAGAACGTGCAAGTCTATGTAGATGAAATGGTTGCAAAAACACCCACACATGGTAACCATATAAATGATTTAACTGAAATTTTCATGCAGCTTAGAAAATACAATATGAGGTTGAACCTAGAAAAATGTGCCTTCGGCGTGGAAGGAGGGAAATTCCTTGGATTCATGATCACCAACAGAGGAATCGAAGCGAATCCAGAAAAATGTCAAGCAATCCTGGACATGAAAAGTCCAAAAACGATGAAAGAAGTGCAACAATTAACAAGAAGGTTAGCCGCACTATCTCGTTTCCTATCAAAATCGGCCGACCGAGCAGCACCAATGTTTAAAATTCTAAAAAAAGATGCCAAGTTTGAATGGTCTCAAGAATGTGAAACAGCATTTCACGATCTTAAAAGGTTTCTCTCTACACCCCCTATATTAACCAAACCTAGGATTAATGAAATTTTATATTTATATCTATCTGTTAATAACCATGCAATAAGTTCTGTTCTTATCACTGACCGAGAAGGCGAACAAAAGCCAGTTTATTTTGTTAGTAAAACATTACAGGGAGCTGAAATCATTTATCAAAAGATCGAAAAGTTAGCCTTTTCGGTCGTCATCACATCCAGACGCCTAAGACATTACTTTCAAAGTCATCATATTGTGGTGAGAACAGAACAGCCGATCAGACAGATGCTAACCAAGCCTGAATTAGCCGGACGAATGATCTCTTGGTCCGTCAAACTATCAGAATACAACATAGAATACCAACCTAAAGGCTCAATCAAATCTCAAGTCCTTGCTGATTTCCTAGCCGAACTCACACCCGAGGCTACCATGGAGAACAACCATTCTGAAACTGAATGGACGCTTTACGTAGATGGTTCATCCAATAAAAAAGGAAGCGGAGCAGGTATTATCTTAGAAAATAATAATGGTGTAATAATTGAGCAATCTTTACATTTTTGTTTCCAAGCAAGCAACAAACAAGCAGAATATGAAGCACTCATTGCTGGACTAAAGTTAGCCAAAGAAGTAGGAGTTGAAAACCTACGAGTCAAAGCCGATTCAAAACTCATGGTCAGTCAAATCCACGGCGAATACCAAGCTAGGGATAAGCTATTGGCTAAATATCTCGGTCAGGTATTAAGTTTTTTACAATTATTCAAATTCTGTGAAATAACTCACATTTCCAGGGATGAAAATGTCAGAGCTGATGTGCTGTCAAAATTAGCAAGCACTACCAAAACTCAGAATAATCGGTCGGTCATTCAATTAAAACTATCTGAACCAACTTGTGACGTATTGGAAGTAAATCCGATATCCATGACAGAAGAAGAGGATTGGAGAAGCCCCCATTAAGCTATACATTCAGACAGGGGAACTTCTGACCGAAAATCAACAGAATTTCAAAAGATCGGCCAGTTTTTATACAATGGTAAGTGGTGAGTTATACAAAAGAGGCTTTTCATTACCTTTACTTAGATGTTTAGGTAAACACGAATCGAGGGAGGTTATAGCAGAGGCACACTCAGGAGTTTGTAGCAATCACATTGGAGGCCGAGGTCTAGCTGCTAAAATCCTCAGAATGGGTTATTACTGGCCGACGATGAGGTATGACTGTATGAACTTCATTAAAAAATGCGATAAATGTCAAAGATTTGCGGACATCCCGAGACAACATCCAGAACCATTATACTTCTCAGAGGTAAGTTGGCCATTTCACCGATGGGGAATGGACATTCTCGGCCCTTTCCCAATAGCAACAGGTCAGCTTAAATTTATTATAGTTTCAATTGATTATTTCACTAAATGGGTAGAGGCCGAACCCTTAGCAACAATCACGACAGAAAAAATTCGCAAATTCTTTTGGAAAAATATAATATGCAGGTACGGTATTCCACGCGAAGTAGTGACCGACAATGGTACCCAATTCACAGAAAAAAAATTTAGAGAACTCTGTCTAAACTTTGAGATCCAACATATATTCAGCTCGGTCGAACATCCACAAACCAACGGACAAGCGGAAGCAGCTAACAAGATAATCCTCAAAGGCATAAAAAAGAAGCTAGAAGGAGCTAAGGGATCATGGCCGGATGAGCTTCCAGAAGTGCTATGGGGATATCACACAACTCCCCAGACATCTATAGGGGAAACCCCCTTCAGGTTAGTATACGGGTCAGAAGCTATGATACCCATTGAAATAACTTGTTCATCTTTGCGCGGACAAAATCATGATGAAAGACAGAACCGAGCAATCAGGACTGTCGAGCTAGATCTAATTCAGGAGGACAGGCAAAAAGCTTTTCTACAAGAACAAACAATCAAACAAAGGATAGCTCGGTCGTACAACAAACATACCAAACACAGGAGTTTCCAAAAGGACGATCTTGTCTTACGCCGATCAGAAAGAACAACTCAAGGCGATGGAAAGCTAGCACCAAACTGGGAAGGACCTTTCAGAATATCAAGCGTGGTCGGACGAGGAGCATACAAGCTGGAAGAACTATCAGGAAAGAGGTACCTAGAACTTGGAACGCTGCTTCTTTACTACAATATTTGTCTTAGGTCTCCATCTCTTTAAAGACTATGTATAGTGGGTGCACTCTTTTTCCTTTATTGTGTTTTTTCCCAAGGGGGTTTTACCAATAAAGGTTTTAACGAGGCATGACTATGCATAATCTCCTGGAACCAAGGCAATGTTCGGAGGAACTCACCATAAAACTCCTCCGAACATAAAAGAAGCCCGCATCATCCGACTGAAAAAGCCAAATTTGAGCAAACACATAACGCTCAAACAATCGGATGATCGGATAATTTAGAGCAACCAATTCTTTATGCTCTACCAAGTTCAAACACAGTACCTATGCAAGGCATACACAGCTCTACCAAACAACTTCAACATCCAATGGCTTAATATTCAAAGTTGTAATTGCACAAGTTATACATTATTCAAGTAAATCCAGAATTATTTCAAACTTATATCTTTGTCTTTTAAGTTATCTTGCTTTCTGCATTATTTACTGAACCCTAACTTAACAATGGTCGAGCACTAAGTCTCCCATTCATAATTCGGTCGAGCACTAAGTCTCCCACAACTACAATGGTCGAGCACTAAGTCTCCCATTCATAATTCGGTCGAGCACTAAGTCTCCCACAACTACAATGGTCGAGCACTAAGTCTCTCATTCCTAATTCGGTCGAGCACTAAGTCTCCCACCCCTAAAATGGTCGAGCACTAAGTCTCCCATTCAAATCCGGTCGAGCACTAAGTCTCCCACAACTACAATGGTCGAGCACTAAGTCTCCCATTCATAATTCGGTCGAGCACTAAGTCTCCCATTCATAATTCGGTCGAGCACTAAGTCTCCCATGTAAGCTCCAGAACCCTTCTGAGAGAATTAGGCATAATTCTCTTAGAGTTATGAAAGTTTTAATGATAACAAGGTAAGCCATAAGTATAAAAATTTTACTTAAGGTTTTGCTAATATGTGCGCTAAGTGTCTCAGAAAGCTTTAGATTATTGCAATACCATGAGTAAAGACCAAGACAAAACATCAAGTAGCCTCAAGATCAATTGATAAAATCATAGCGCCAAAGATATCAGAAAGGATGTCTCAGAAGCGCAGAAGGTGAAAACATGTTTCTGAGGAAAGAACACTGTCGCCTCAGAAGGGTCTCAGAAGACCTTGCGACTAGTAGTTCTCAGAAGGGTCTTCCCTCAGAAGGTTCGCCTCAGAAGTCCGTACAACTCTCAGAAAGTTGGACTAAGAAGCAATCAAGTGTCTGGACTCAAGGGATCGCAAGCAGTCTCAGAAAGCTCGCTACAACAAGCTAAGGAAGTGGGAACACGCGCACTGTGCAGTTCTGAAAAGTTCCTCATTTCGCACTGACTGTAGCAGGGAGCCGTTCCGAAAAGAACACAGCCACATCAGCAAAGAGAAACTTCAAATTCGTGGCACATTAACGCCTATAAATATGAGAACAAATTACAGAGTAAATTGACGAAACTTAAGCGCGAAAAATTCTTAAACAAACTGAGCAAAAACTTTGTCAATTTGAAATCATATTTCGAACTTGAATTTTTCTCAGAAAGACAATTTTTCAAAAGTTGTTTTTCGAACTTTGCTAAAATCTTCTAGTTCATTATTGGTGTAAATCCTTACCTTGTGTAAGTTATTTCTAGAAGTCTACTAAGTGTAAAACTAGGTTTGTAACTTAGTCTTGGTAATTGTTTTCGATCAAAACCAACATTCGAAAAACGCTAAGTCCTTCTTTGTGTGAAGGCAGGTTTAAGTCCTCTGGTGTTTGAGGCAAAGTTCAAAGTCCTTAAGTGATTAAGGCAAGGAAGTCCTCGGTTGTGAGGCAAGGAAGTCCTTAAGTGATTAAGACAAGGAAGTCCTCGGTTGTGAGGCAAGGAAGTCCTTAAGTGATTAAGGCAAGGAAGTCCTCTAGTGTTGGAGGCAAGGAAATCCACTTCGGGTTGTGAAGTGGTGGAAGTCCTTTACTTGGTAAAGGCATTGTTGTCTGGGAAGGCACTTTAAGAAGAATATCCAAGAACTCTCAATTGAAGGTTGGGGACTGGAGTAGGTTGGTTATAACCGAACCAGTATAAAATTCTCTGTGTAAAGCTTTTCTCCCTTACTCTTTACTTGCATAAATCTTTGAGAAAAACTCTACCACGATTTTAATTAAGAGGTCTCGTGAAAACTTTATTGATTAAAATCAGAAAGCGTTTAAGAAACTCTAACTTAAAGTCATTTTCTTAAAACTGCTCAGAAAGGAACTTTCTCAGAAAGACTAAGTTCTCAGAAACTTAATCTTCTCAGAAAGCAATTTCCGCTGCAAACTTTAAAATCTACCTTCTGAGTAAAAACAACTTTCTAAGTAAAAGTTTTAAGAAGTAATTTTTAAAACTTGCACGATTCAACCCCCCCTTCTCATGCACACATACACTTTCAATTGGTATCAGAGCTCGGTCCTTAAGGGGTTGAGCACTTCGCAGTGTCAAGGAAAAAGATCCACGAAGGGAAATATGAATTCACCAGCTGCATTCATATCAGATGGGGCTTCAATAAACAGACCTCCGATGTTTCTCGGAGACAGCTTCGACTACTGGCGTGACAGGATGACGTTATTCATCAAGCACACCAGTCTGGACTTATGGGATAGGATCGAGAATGGAGACTTTCAGCCTCTGCAGACAATTATAGAGGACGTTGTAGTTGCAACAGACGCTGAGCCAGAAGTGGCACCTCCAGCACTCAGAACCTATACAAGACGAGTCCCTAAGGACGAATGAACTCAAGAGATGAAGGAGAAGATACAACTCAACTTCAAAGCCAAGTATATTCTCCTATGTGCTTTACCCAAGGTAGAATATGACAAAATTGTGTCATGTGATACTACACAAGAGATTTGGGAAAGACTTCATATGTTGCACGAAGGTAATGACGAAGTCAAGGAAACGAAAATCTCAATGCTCGTACACAAATACGAGTCCTTTAGCATGCAGCCTGAGGAAACTATTGACATCATGTCAATAAGATTTCTCCATATCATCAACCAGCTGAAAGTCTTGGGAAAGACTTACTCAAACGCTGAGATGGTAAGAAAAATCCTCAGAAGCCTTTCTGCAAAATGGCGTCCTAAGGTCACAGCAATCCAGGAAGCCAAGGATCTAAACCAGCTGGGTTTGGATGTACTATTTGGTTCGCTCAGAACGCATGAGATCGAACTGGAAGGGTTGCTCGGAGGACCATCCGCTTCCTCCAGACCTCAGAAGGGACTGGCTCTGAACAGTCAAGTCAGAAAGTCTTCCAAAGCTTTCAAAGCTGAAGAAGCTTCTGAGTCTGACAATGATGAAGGCTCAGATTCTGACGACGACGACATCTCTCTCCTAGTAAAGAAAATGAAGAAAGCCTGGAGAAAGAGACCAAACAAAGGCAAGGAATTCACTCCTAAGAAAGGAAAGTCAAAGCCTTCAGATGCCACATGCTTTGGATGTGGAGAAAAAGGCCACTTCAAGACGGAGTGTCCACAAAACAAAGGGAAGAAGAAATTCATTCCCAGAAGGAAAAAGAAGGCAATGGCTGCAACCTGGAGTGATTCAGAAGAGGAAGCTTCTGAAGCAGCAAGTGAGGAAGAAGAAGCTAATGTTTGCTTCATGGCAGGAACTGACTACATTCTGGAAACAGAATTTGAGTCAGTAGAGGTACCAAATTCTCCTTCTCTCTCATATTCATACGATGAGCTCTCAGAACTTTATTATGATCTTCTGAAAGACTCAAACGAGTTAGCTAACAGTTTCAGCGATCTCAAAAAATCTTTTAAAAATTTAGAAGCTGAAAATGTAAGACTAACTCAAGAAGTTCAGAACCTAAGGCTTGAGAGAGACGACTTCAAAGGTAGATACCTTGAAAGTAATGACCTGTATCAAGCATTAGAAAGTTTGTCTTCAATCACAGTAGAGAAGGCTGAAAAGGCCATGATCGAACTACAAAAGACAAATGAACTTCTAACCTCTGACTTAGTTAAGATGGTAAATGGTGAGAAGATGCTAAGTCTTTTGCTTGGGGGTCAAAGACCCTATAAAGACAAAAACGGTCTTGGATATGAAGAAGTCTTTGAACCACATGATATTGATCCATTCTTAACTAAGTCACCTCGCATGTGCATTGCATGTTTTAAGAGTGGTCATGGTTCTGAAAAATGCCCTATGTTGGAAAAAGGAAAAATCTCTAAGCCTCAGAAGGCTAAGAAGAAAACTCAGAAAGCAAAGCCTTCTAAGAAGACTAACCCCTCTCAGAAGGGTAAAACTTCTCAGAAAGCAAGCACTTCTGAAAAGGGCAAACAAAAGGGTTCTGACTCTCAAAACCATAACCCTTCTAAGAAAAGAAGGCAAAAGTCCAAGAAAGCTAACAAGCAAGGACCCAACAAAGAATGGGTACCTAAATCTATTAACTTTGTGACTGCAGGTACATCATCAAGCGCTGCTCCACCACCACGATGAGCAGTGGTACCTTGACAGTGGCTGCTCGAGGCACATGACTGGAAGCATGCACTGGTTCAGAAGCCTCAAGCCCAAGAAAGGCGGAACAGTGCGATTCGGTGATGGCGCAAAGGGAAGAGTCACTGCAATCGGAGATGTTGGTAAGGATTCCTCTCACCAAATCTCAGATGTACTTTTGGTCGATGGCTTAACTCACAATCTATTAAGCATTAGTCAATTTTGTGACAAAGGCTTAAAGGTTGAGTTTTATGCCAAGTATTGTCATGTGATTAATCTCACAAATGACAAGATCGTTTTGGAAGGAAAACGTGTTGGTAACATCTATGTTATCCATCTGGATGATCTAAAGGATCAAAACGTGGAGTGCCTTGTCTCTGTCCAAGAAGACAAATGGCTGTGGCATAAGAAACTTGGTCATGCCCATATGAGACTTCTTTCTGAACTCTCTCAGAAAGGACTTGTAAAGGGCCTTCCCAGCATTAAGTATCAGAAGGATGCAACCTGTGACTTCTGTGAAAGAGGGAAACAGACCAAGGCTTCCTTTCCCAGTAAAAGTGGTATTTCCACTCAGAAACCACTGGAACTGCTCCACATGGATCTCTTTGGACCAACCAGAACGGCTTCCCTTTCTGGAAAACGCTATGGTCTTGTCATAGTGGATGATTACTCCAGATTCACTTGGGTTTTCTTTCTAGCCTCTAAGGAAGAAACGTTTGAGAAGTTCAAAGCATTGCGAAAAGAGTTTCAACAGAAAAGGATTCGCACATTCATACCATAAGATCAGATCATGGTGGTGAATTTGAGAATCATGCTTTCGAAAAGTTTTGCGAAAATCTGGGCATTGCTCACGAATTCTCATCTCCCAGAACTCCTCAACAAAATGGAGTGGTTGAGAGAAAGAATCGAAGCCTTCAAGAGATGGCAAGAACAATGCTCTTAGAAAGCGGACTTTCAAAAGGTTTCTGGGCTGAAGCAGTTAACACTTCATGCTACATTCAGAATCGAGTCTTTCTGAGACCAATTCTGAAAAAGACTCCTTACGAGCTATGGAAGAATAAAATACCAAACATTTCTTATTTCCATGTATTTGGTTCTTCTTGTTTTATTCTCAACAGAAAGGACAAACTCTCTAAGTTTGATCCTAAGTCCGATGATGGATGCTTCCTAGGATACTCCTCAATCTCTAAAGCTTACAGAGTATATAACAAAAGGAGTAAATGTGTTGAAGAGACAATCCATATTAAGTTCAAAGAACTCAGTAAGGACATGTCTCAGAAAGATGCAGACTTAGGAGATGAGTTTGAGAAACTAAACATTTCCTCTGAGAAAGCCAAAAAGAAAATTCTTATAGATGATGAGACTGATTTCCAACCCATGGAACAACCATCTCCATCTAAAGAAAAATCTAGTAGCATCATCGAAGCTCCAGAACCTAGAGAATCTACTTCTCCAAATGCAATGGAACTTAGATTCTCAGAAGGACAAGCTTCTGATGACTCAGAAAGAGAACCTTCTGTGTCTCCTTCTCAGAACCCTACTCCTAAAGGGATTAGAGGTTCAAGAGACTTGAAGAACGTTTCTCAGAATGAAGTCTTGGGTGATCCAGAACGTGGCGTAAGAACCAGAAGGAACTACACAAATCTTGCTATGGTTTCTGAATTGAACCAGACTCCATAAAGAGGCGTTAGATAATCCTAGCTGGGTAAATGTCATGCAGGATGAACTTGACCAATTCGAGAGAAATCAAGTTTGGAAACTAACTCAGAAGCCCAAAGGCAAGAGTGTCATTGGGACTAAATGGGTGTTTCGAAACAAACTTGATGAAAACGGTCAAGTCGTGAGAAACAAGGCCAGATTGGTTGCTCAAGGGTACAACAACAAGAAGGGATAGACTATGATGAAACTTTTGCTCCAGTCGCAAGATTGGAAGCTATCAGAATGTTGCTAGCTTTTGCTGCACACAAAAGGTTTCAAACTCTATCAGATGGACGTTAAGTCTGCCTTCTTGAATGGATACCTTTCTGAGGAAGTTTATGTAAACAACCTCCTGGTTTTGTAAATGATGCATTCCTGGATCACGTATTTAAGCTTACAAAGGCTGTCTATGTCTGAAACAAGCTCCAAGAGCTTGGTACGATAGATTGAGCTCTTTCCTGCTTAAAACGGATTCTCAAGAGGGAAAGTAGACACAACTCTCTTTACACTCTCAGAAGACTCTGGCTTCTTGATTGTCCAGATTTATGTTGATGACATAATATTTGGCGCAACCAATGAATGCCTTTGCAAAGAATTCTACAAGCTTATGCAAGGTGAATTCGAGATGAGCATGATGGGAGAATTAAAATTCTTCCTAGGATTGCAAATCAAGCAAGAGTCAAAAGGGACAGTTATCCACCAAGAGAAGTATACCAAAGAACTTCTGAGGAAGTTTCTGATGGATAAGGCCAAACCCATGAGCACTCCCATGCGTCCCTCTCAAGTAATTGACTTGGATGAAGATGGTGAGAAAGTCTCAGAAAGCAACTATCGAGGGATGATTGGCTCACTTCTCTACTTAACTGCCTCCAGACCAGATATTCAACTCAGTGTTGGGATCTGTGCTAGATTCCAGTCTAAGCCTAAGCAATCACATTTAACTGCAGTTAAACGAATTTTACGATATTTAAGTGGAACTACTAATCTTGGTCTTTGGTACGAGAAAGGTTGTTCTTATGATGTTGTAGGATATTGTGATGCTGACTACGCTGGAGATAGGATCGATCGCAAAAGCACAAGTGGCTGCTGCTACTTCTTTGGAAAATGCTTGATCACTTGGTCTTGCAAGAAGCTAAATACGATCGCCCTATCAACTGCTGAAGCTGAATATGTGTCTGCTGCAAACTGCTGTTCTCAGATGCTCTGGATTAAGAATCAGCTACTTGATTATCAATTAAGGTACACCAAAATTCCTATTCTTTGTGATAATACAAGTGCTATCAACTTAGCTAAGAATCCTATTCAGCATTCTCGATCCAAGCACATTGATATAAAACATCATTTTATTCGGGATCATGTGCAAAAAGGCGACATTGAACTCAAATTTGTGAATACTGAGGATCAAATCTCAGATATATTTACAAAGCCTTTACCCGAGGATCGTTTCAATGTTCTGAAAGGACTTCTTAATCTAAGACGTTTCTAAGTACTTTGAAATTAAAAACTTTTTCTTAGAAACCCCCTTAGTCCTAGTTTAGACTCTGAGACAAACAATAGAACTAAGCTTCTGAGCTAGAAGTAGGAAAACACAGAAAACTCTATCTGAGAAAATTAGTTCTCAGAAGACTCATCCCTCAGAAAGGAGACCTTCTGAAACATTTCTCAGAAGAAGCATTTCTCAGAAGGTCCACTTCTCTCAGAAGGGTACCTTCCGAGAAACAAGTTACCAACGGTAACTTTTGGATAAGCGTCACAAACGGCTAGTTACAAGCCAGTTCTATAAATACTCATGGCATTGTTCCATTTGAGCACTTTGCGCTAAAACCTACCAAAACTCTGCTAAATCTCCTCCTCGCTTTCCAATCCATCT
>RYYW01000165.1:0-13281 GCA_013621005.1 Aeschynomene evenia | reverse complement strand
AAATTTGTTCTCAGAAGACTCATCCCTCAGAAAGGAGATCTTCTGAAACATTTCTCAGAAGGAGCATTTCTCAGAAGGACCACTTCTCTCAGAAGGGTACCTTCCGAGAAACAAGTTACCAACGGTAACTTTTGGATAAGCGTCAGAAACGGCTAGTTACAAGCCAGTTCTATAAATACTCATGGCATTGTTCCATTTGAGCACTTTGCGCTTAAACTTACCAAAACTCTGCCAATCCTCTCATCGCTTTCCAATCTTCATCTGTTTCATATCCCATCTCTCTCTCTCTGCTATCTCTGCTCTCTTGTCCTTCTCTATCTCCCTTCATCTCATTCCAAATTTAAACCCTTTCTACCAAATGGCCTCGTCTGGAGAAATTAAGGGATTAATGAGAAATAACCTTAATGAGGTATCAGAAGACATCCTCTACGAAGATGAGAAGATGCAATCCCTATTTTACAAGACCTATTTCCCACGGAATCTAGCCATGGGAAGGGTATTGCCTCTCAATGTCTACAACCAGGTGGACGAACTTCAGCTCACATTCCTTAAGCAACCTGGATGGCCAGCCATGATGAGCTCCGAGGATGTATGCTACCCAAATGTTGTGAGGGCCTTCTACTCTCAAATCGAAAGGTTCACCAACAAAGGGGTCAAAAGCACGATTGCTGATCAGCAAATCCGCTTCTCCTCCTCTAACATCAACAAAGTTTTCAAGACCTTGAATGGTGGTGCTGTCATTGCCGACGACCCAGAATGGGTCAAGGAGGTAGATGACTCAGAAGAAGAAGTGGTGACACTTCTGACTGGTAGCAACAGTCTACCACTCAAGGGCGTAAAGGTGCCTCATGTTACGCAAGAGGCCAGAATCATCTTCTCAGTTGTTCAACATACCCTTCTCCCTCGGATTGGAGACATGGGGAACGTTACCACCATGGATGCATGCCTATTGTACCACCTGCTGAAAAAGGAAAGAGTAGATTTTGGAAGGATGGTGCTCAACTACATGATGCACCAAGCTCATCCTAAGAGGGCTCTCACAAGTCTACCTTACGGAAGCCTTCTGACCAGAATTCTCAACCATCTCTCCTTCCCACTTGAGGACTACGAGTATGTCTTCAACCACAGCAAATTCTCAATGGTCACCTTCAACAACATCAAGAAGAAGAAGGAGGAAGCAAAGCCTTCTAAGGGAGCTGCCGGTCCCAAACAGCCTTCTAAGGTTGAAAAAGGAAAGGAAAAGGTTTCCGATCCTTCAGAGAAGAAGAAGAAGAAGCAAAAAATGACTCATCCTTCTCCAACAAGGGTGACAAGGAGTATGGCTTCTGAGGAAGCTCAGAAGACTCCTCAGAAGAAACCTGAGGTTGTTGAGGCTGCTGAAGACTCAGAAGAAACAACTTCTGAGCAACTCCTGACCAGGAAGAGGAAAGCACCTCCAACTCTCCAAGTTCCAGACGTGCCACCAGAAGGGAAAAAGAAACGTGGTCGTTTGGTAAAAGCTTACTCTAAAACTCCACCTTCCTTTCTTAAATCTTCTTCTACTTCAATTCCTGTTTCTGATTCTATTGCTGGTTTTAAACCCACCAAATTTAAAACTAAACTCCTGCATTCCTTGAATTATCAGGGAAAGTCTCACAAAGGAGTGGGGATAAAAACCACTAAGAAATAGAGCCCGCCGAAGCCGACGGGTAAAGAAATTATAGCAGTTGCTGCTGTTGCCACCATCACTACTACCGCTGCTGTTGCTCCTGCTGAAGAAGAAGCAAAAGCTTCTCATCACTCCTCCCCCTCTGGGAATGTCTCTCCAACCAGAGAAGACGTTCAGGGGCATGGAGGAAATGTTGCTGATTCTTCGTCTGAGGAAGAAGATGCGGCAAGCTTCCGCATTGAGCATCGCACTCCAGATGCTGGAAGCTCCAAGAAAGAGCCCCAGAAGAAGCCCTCTGAGATTTCTATGGTGGAACTCTCTGAGGCAACCACAACCGAGGTTGCTGCTGTGAATGCTGAGTCACTGGCTCAGACAATGCTTGATGTCCAGAAGGAACTGGATCAACCCTCTGAGACTCCCGAAGCTGCTCAGATGCAACCACAACAACAACTACAACATGAGGAACCCTTACTTGAACCAACTTCTGAGGTTGGTCCTCCCTCTTCTGAGATCCCTCCGGAACATGAGGAAACTCATGTCTCAACACATGAAGTAGTGCCAGGGACCACCAGCACTGGGCTCAGCTCAGAGGTGGGCGCTGACGCTACCATGGCTGCCGGCGTTGCAGCAGTTGAGGCATTTGTTGCCCACAGTTCCTTGGAAGGAACTCTATCTGAGAAGGACTCTCAGAAGGAACCAGAGGTTCCTCCTCTAGATCTAACAGAAGTCCCCCCTCCATCCTTTAATCAACAGGGTCCTACCTTCTCGATTACAGAATCGATGATTAGTTCCGGCTCTCAGTTGGGAAGAATGGTAGTCACCCCTCCCTCTGTGCAATTTCGGCCTTTCTTTGGTCGAACTGAGAAGTTGAAGTCCATTGAAGCCATACATAGCCAGATCTCAACTTTCAACCTCTCCGAAGATGCTCAGACTTCTGGTGCTATGGAGCAACCATCAGCTCGGCAACCTTCTGTTCTAGACCTTGCTCTAGTTTCTGAGGACACTCAGAGGCAGCCTTCTATTGAACTCGCTGCCATTGAAGACAAAGCTGTCCAAGAAGAAGAACCTCCTGAATATCAACAGAGGGATATCATCGATGAGGTTCTTGAGGCTGAAGTCTCTCGCCCTCCTCCATCTCAACCCTCATCTTCTCAACAGCCTTCCACTTCCTCTGAACTACCTCCAGAATGCGCTCCGAATGCGACTCAGAGCGAGATTCTCATGGAGATATGCCAGCTGCTACGCTACATTGCCAGAAGGCAGTAGTTGCAAGTCAATGATGGCGTTTATGTCTTAGCCACCCTTTTTGATATAACAAAGGGGGAGTAGATAAATGATAAAATTTTTGTACATTGGCTATACGTAAACACTAGGCTAGGACTTAGGGGGAGCAACAACTTAGGGGGAGCCAAATATTTTGTATCTCTACAAAACCATCAATAAAAAATCATTATTTTGGCATCTCATGTTTTTACTTAATTCCATGCTTATTCTTAATTATTTGGCATCTATTGATTTACTTAGCCTGGTATTTCTGAATTTCATACGTATATTCATCAAGAAATACACGCTATGTAATTGATAATCTCAAACAGTAATCATACATTGCATACCTTAACTGTTGATTATCAAAGCCTTCTAAGGAAATAACAGAGCCTTCTCTTAGAAAGCAATGTTAAGTTCTAAGAAAGCAAAAGTGCATTTTGAATAAGTTGTGAACTCACTCAGAAACACTTCTGAACTTAAGCAAAATTATTATCTTAAGACTTAAGTTGTTATCATCAAAAAGGGGGAGATTGTAAGCTCCAGAACCCTTCTGAAAGAATTAGGCATAATTCTCTTAGAGCAATGAAAGTTTTAATGATAACAAGGTAAGCCATAAGTATAAAAATTTTACTTAAGGTTTTGCTAATATGTGCGCTAAGTGTCTCAGAAAGCTTTAAATTATTGCAATACCATGAGCAAAGACCAAGACAAAACATCAAGTAGCCTCGAGATCAATTGATAAAATCATAGCGCCAAAAGATATCAGAAAGAATGTCTCAGAAGCGCAGAAGGTGAAAACATGTTTCTGAGGAAAGAACACTGTCGCCTCAGAAGGGTCTCAGAAGACCTTGCGACTAGTAGTTCTCAGAAGGGTCTTCCCTCAGAAGGTTCGCCTCAGAAGTCCGTACAACTCTCAGAAAGTTGGACTCAGAAGCAACCAAGTGTCAGGACTCAAGGGATCGCAAGAAGTCTCAGAAAGCTCGCTACAACTAGCTAAGGAAGTGGGAACACGCGCACTGTGCAGTTCTGAAAAGTTCCTCATTTCGCGCTGACTGTAGCAGGGAGCCGTTCTGAAAAGGACACAACCACATAAGCAAAGTGAAAGCTTCTAATTTCGCGGCTCTTTGATGCCTATATATATGAGTTCAATTCCAGAGCAATGTGACGAAATTCTTGTGCTAAAAACTCTTGATTAGACGTGCAAAAACTCTGCTGAATTGAAAATCATCTGCGAAAACTTAGTTCTGTATTGGTGTAAATTCTTACAATTGTAAGTTAAATCTAGAAGTCTACTAAGGGTCAAATTAAGTTTGTAACTTAATCTTAGTAGTTGGTTTTCTAAGCAAAAACAACTTTCCGAAAAACGCTAAGTCCTTCGCTGTTTGAAGGCAGTTTAAGTCCTCTAAATGTTTTGAGGCAAAGTTTAAGTCCTCTAAGTGTTTTGAGGCAAAGTTTAAGTCCTTAAGTGTTTAAGGCAAAGAAGTCCTCTAGTGTGAGGCAAGGAAATCCACTTCGGGTTGTGAAGTGGTGGAAGTCCTTTACTTGGTAAAGGCACTGGCTGTCTGGGAAGGCACTTTAAGAAGAATATCCAAGAACTCTCAACTGAAGGTTGAGGACTAGAGTAGGTTGGTTATAACCGAACCAGTATAAAATTCTTTGTGTTAAGCTTTTCTCCCTTACTCTTTACTTGCATAAATCTTTGAGGAAAACTTTGCCACGATTTTAATTAAGAAGTCTCGTGAAAACTTTATTGATTAAAATCAGGAAGCGTTTAAGAAATTCTAACGTAAAGTCATTTTCTTAAAATTGCTCAGAAAGGGACTTTCTCAGAAAGAATAAGTTCTCAGAAACTTAATCTTCTCAGAAAGCAATTTCCGCTGCAAACTCTTAATTCTACCTTCTGAGTAAAAACAGCTTTCTAAGTAAAAGTTTTAAGAAGTAATTTTTAAAACTTGCACGATTCAACCCCCCCTTCTCGTGCACACATACACTTTCAATAGGATGCGAAATTCTGAGCATTCTTTGTCCTTATATGTACATCTTGCATTCCTTAAGTGTCTTAATTGTAGTTGTTTGCATTGTTATTGCATGTTTTGCATTTTGGTGGTTGATGTGGAATTTCATTACCTTTTGAGGCTTTGAGTAGACTTTAGTCTTGTTATCTTTTGATGCACTTTTTGGTAGTGCTTCGGTATTTCAGGAACCTAGGCTGGAGCTACTTCAAGTCACGGAAGCATCAGGAGCATCGGAGCTAAGGAGTGAGCGAAACGGAGAACTGGAGAAAGATGCAGCAAATTTATGCATTTACTGCAACTGATCGCTAGCGACCAGCATTATGCTTGCTTGGTCGCTAGCGACCACCTCGTGACAACACCCCCAATTTTTATGTTTTTGCAACTTAGTCCTTAGTCCCTTTTTTTAATTAAGTCTCTTTATGTAATTGGTCTGAGATACTTTACACATCATTCTAGTTTATTTCCTAATTAGGTTAGGGTTCTTAGAGAGAGAAGCTTCACTTTCTCTCTAGACTTTTCCATTTTAGTTCTTGCATTTTGTTACTACTACATTGCTCTACATTTCTCTAAGCTTTAATATAATTTCATTTTCATTTCCAGCATCTTAATTGTTCTTACTTCTCTATTTCATTTCTTCTCTTCAATTATGTGTGAGTAGTTTTCTCATTCTTGGTGTTGGGGAATGTCAAAATTCTATTTTCTCTTGAAACCCACTACTAAATTGTTTTCTTGATTCTCACTCTCTTGGGTTTTTGAATGTTATTAAAGTTGGCTTGTGCGGATTCATACTTGCTGATTTTGATTATGCCTTAAATGTATTTTAATTTCTTGATTAAGGGATTAAAGTATATTTAGGGGTTTATGGGTTTATGTGTTGATTAATGCATTGGTTCAATCAATGAGAGAGTGTGAATAATTCTTGATTAAGAATTAGGTTTACATGTGCTTGGAGTAATTATACTATTTTGGTTTTGATCAAAGTCAATTTGGTTTAGTAATTCCTAAGCATGTGTAAATTGCATTCTAAGTGTTTGATAAAATGCCTAAGTGGGTTTAGGATGGGGAAAATGTGATTTTGTGCATAACTCAACACCAAGACTCTTTTTGCATTGTTAATATCTCTTGTTTCATTGCTTTATTTACCTCTTATACAATCCCAAGACTTATATATACTATACATACTTGATCAACAACCTAAAGCCTCTTTGAGAAACGACTTGGGTTGACTAGCTATACTACTATAGCTAATTAATTCAATACCTTTTTGGGAACTTGTTTTAAATTCTAAATTGATTGTTGAGTTAAGGGATTTAACAACAACCTTAATCTCAACATCAATTTTTGGCACCGTTGCCGGGGAGGCTTAAAGAGTTGATCATTGTGCATAGCTATAGTATTTTCTTTTCTTTGCATATCTATTATTAGTCTATACTTACACTTACACAAAAACACACACACACATATATATATAATATTTTTCTACACTTTTTCTATTTAGTGCAAAATTTTACTGTAATATTTAGTTTTATATGTTGCTTTCACTTTATATGCTCTCTATGAATGACTCGATCACACACCGATCCACCACTAGAACGTTTTGATCCCGAAATTGAGCGGACCTTGAGAAACTTAAGGCATTCTAGGAGGATTGGCGGTGTTGAGGACATGGAGCATAATTCCGCTTTACATACTCAATCATTTAGTGAAGGTGCTAGTGTTAGTAGTGATATAGATAGTTTTTTCGACCCGGAACCTTTTGATTTTTTCGCTGGTGTTTCAGGTGAAAGCTCAACCATGGCCGATCATGAGCTCACACTTCGGGAGATGGCGGCTCCCGATCTTACTCAACAACATCTTAGCATCATTTACCCCCAAACGGAGGCCCATTTTGAACTTAAGGGGGCTTTGATCCATTGGCTCCCTAAGTTCCATGGAAAGGGGTTAGTGAAGTGGTTGCTATGGAGTCTAATGGGGTTTACAAGAAGTTGGATGAGATTTTGGTCTTTATGAAGCAACTTGCACTCAACCATCACAAGCCACCTTCCACTCCACCCATTGACATCCAACAAGTGTGTGGCATATGTCCAAGTGACCATCCTACCGAGACTTGCCCTCAACTTATGGATGATCCCACCATGGTAGCCGCTACACACCAATTTAACAATAGACCCCCCTTCAACCCAAACAATCCTCCTTTGGGAAACACCTATCACCCCTCTTGGAGAAACCATCCTAACCTTAGCTGGGGGAACAACCAAAACAACCAATACTCCCAACCCACCTATGGCCAAGCTTCTAACTCCTAACCATACCACCAACAACCTCCAAAATACCAAGCTCCACACCAAAGACCAAACCCTCAACCCCAACTTACAGGTACCAAACCCCCTCTTCAAATTCTAGCCCCTCCACCCACAACTCCAAACCCTCAACCTCCTCCAACCAATGATGCGGATAATCCCACCATGCAACAAATCCTCAAGTTCCTTATGGAACAAAAGCAACAAACCGATGCCCTTTTGCAACAACAAAATGAGATGCAAAGGAAGATCCTCCAATTGGAGAGTGCTCAAGCATCTTCCTCAAGTACCCAAGGAGGGCACCTTCCCGCTCAACCATTCCCAAATCCAAAGGGGGATATCAATGCCATTGATAGGATACGAAATTCTGAGCATTCTCTGCCCTTATATGTAATCTTACATTCCTTAAGTGTGTTAATTGTAGTTGTTTGCATTGTTATTCATATTTTGCATTTTGGTGGTTGATGTGGAATTTCATTACTTTTTGAGGCTTTGAGTAGACTTTAGTCTTGTTATCTTTTGATGAACGTTTGGGTAGTGCTTTGGTGTAATACCTCGGGTATTTTGAGTTAGTTTGAGTAAGAGATCACGGTACAACCGGGGAGATAGAACCAAGTGGGTCCCACCTCCCCACCTCTTTTTCTTTCTTTTCTCCCATTTTTCCTTTCCTTTCCCGTATACCCACTCCCCCATTTTCCTTTCTTTCTTTCTCTCATCTTCACCACTTCTCCCTCTCTTAAATCTCTCCCAAATCCATCACCCAACTCCATTAATGTTCAAGATCAAGTTAGCCTTACTCATCTAGTGTATTGTGGGTAAGTGTAGAGTATTTCTTTTTCTCCATTGATGTCTATTTTATCTAATTTTCGGATTTGGGGTTTTAGGGTTTAAGATTGGGGTTTTTGGTTTTGTTGTGAGATTGAGGTTTGTGATGTGTTCTCTAGGGTCTCAACCAACTAGAGAAGCTCCGGGTAACTCATCCTAGCTCCGGGTGGTGTCTTGGAGCTCATTGGAGTAATTTGTGAGTAATGGGTTATTTATGGTTTATGTTTGATTTTGAATGATATTGTGAATTTCTTGCTATGATAGTTGATAGGGACTGAGATTGGTTGATATATAATTGATATTGTATGTTGGTTGTGTTTGATTTGGATGGGTTGTGGTGAAAATGTGGATTTGGAGATGAATTTCGCGTGATTTTCTGCAGAATTTCGTTTCTCACCAGGCTGTAATCGATTACAGCGAATTGGTAATTGATTACTGTAATCGATTACCAATACCCTGTAATCGATTACTGCGGGATTGTAATCGATTACAGGTGGCCAGTTTTCGTAAAAACTTCTTCAGAACGAAATTGAAGCAGGTAATCGATTACAGATGTCTGTAATCGATTACAACTGCACTAAAACACCATTTTTAAGACTTTAACTCAAAATCTTTATACATTTAAGTTATGTTTTCAAATCCATATGTTCGCCACTACCCCAAACTTGATAATGGGCTGTTTATGATGTTGTTATGACGATGATGCGAATATATGCGACGTACGATACGAAATGATGTTAATTAAAAGAATGATTAAATGTTGGTTTGCTCGGCCTGAGGAGGGGCATAGCTCCCGGGTCGAGTTTGATAGAGTCTGTGGAGGGGCTGGGCTCCCGGGATCTCTAATAATGAATACACTTGTAATAATAATACATAAGACGAATTGCGGAATGTGTGGTATGGTGATTATGTGATGGATTGCTATGACTGTATATATATGATTATGATATTGCTGCATAACTGTTTTTAATCTATTATTCACTGAGCGTATGACTCACCCATTCATACAAACCATTTTCAGATTCAGGTGCAGATCAGGAGGCAAGTCCTTCCGTTCCTCCAAGCTCTTAGCTTTGGTGAGCCTCGATGTTTAGAGGCGTTATGTTATTTTCTATTATGTCAGTAGTATGCTCCATAGGTTTACAAACAGGATTGTCTAAGTTATGTATGTGTTGTAAGTCTAATTAAGACTTGTTACATTTCTGTTGGATTATGTTAGCTTATGGATTGAGCAAGATATTATGACCATATATTATGTATTATGGATTTAGGGTGATACTTGAGAACCCATCGTGTGTATGGATTTTATGTATGTATGCATGTTAAAGTAGTTGTGGTTGATATTGGTTAGCTGGATGTTGTGTGGTTACAGGTTCAGGCTGACATGGGACTAGGCTGGAGCTACTTCAAGTCTCGGGAGCATTGGAGCGTCAGAGCAAACGAGCGATGAAACGGAGAACCGGAGAAAGATGCAGCATTTTCCCTTTTTCTGCAACTGGTCGCTAGCGACCAGCATATGCTTGCTGTAAGGCGTGACAACACTAGAATTTATACTTTTTTTGCAACTTAGTCCCTACTCCTTTTTTGTAATTAATTCCTTTATCTAATTGGGCTGACACACTTTAGATCATCTAGTATTTTCCAATTAGGTTAGGGTTTTAGAGAGAGAAAGCTCACCTTCTTCTAGGTTTTTCCATTTTTGTTCTTGCACTCTACTACTTTGTTCTACTATTCTCCAAGTTCAAATATAATTCATTTTCATTTCAGCATGATTATGACTCTCATTTCTTTATTTCATTTGTTCTCTTAGTTATGTGTGTAGTTTCTTATTCTTGGTGTTGGGGAATGCCAAATTTGCATTTTCTCTTGAAACCCACTATCAAATTGTTTTCTTGCTTCTCACTCTCTTGGGTTTTTTGAATGTTATTAAAGTTGGCTTGTGTGGATTCATGCTTGCTGATTTTGATTATGCCATGAATGCATTTTAATTTCTTGATTAAGGGATTAATGTGTGTTTAGGGGTTTTTGAGTTTTTGGGTTTATGTGTTGATTAATGCATTAGCTCATTAGTCTAGAGAGTGTGAATAATTCTTGATTGAGAATTAGGTTTGCATGTGCTTGGAGTAATTATATTAATTTGGTTTTGATTAAAGTCAATTTGGTTTAGTAATTCTTGAGCATGTGTAAATTGCATTCTATGTGTTTGATGAAATGCCTAAGTGGGTTTAGGATGGGGAAAAGGTAATTTTGTGCACAACTCAACACCAAGATTCTTTTTGCTTTGTTAATATCTCTTGTTTCATTGCTTGATTTACTTCTCATACAATCCCAACACTTACATATACTATACATACTTAATCAACAATTTAAGTCCTCTTTGGGAAACGACTTGGGTTGACTAGCTATACTACTATAGCTAATTAATTCAATACCTTTTTGGGAACTTGTTTTTAATTCCAAGTTGGTTGTAGCTAAAAGAATTTACGACGCTTTTAGCTACATCAATTTTTGGCGCCGTTGCCGGGGAGGCTTAAGAGTTGATTATTGCGCATAGTTATAGTATTTTCTTTTCTTTGCATATCTATTACTAGTCTATACTTACACTTATTTAAAAACACAAAAATACAATAATTTTCTGCACTTTTTCTATTTAGTGCAGAATTTTTCTGCAATATTTAGTTTTATAGGTTGTTTTCACTTTATATGCTCTCTATGAATGACTCGATCGCACACCGATCCATCCTTCAAACGTTTTGATCCCGAGATCGAAAGGACCTTGAGAAACTTAAGGCGTTCTAGGAGGATTGGTGGTGTTGAGGACATAGAGTTTGATTCCGCTTTACCTACTCAATCATTTAGTGAAGGTGCTAGTGTTAATAGTGATTTAGATAGTTTTTTCGGCCCGGAACCTTTTGATTTTTCCGCTAGTGTTTCAGGTGAAAGCTCTACCATGGGTGATCGCGAGCTCACACTCCAGGAGATGGCAGCTCCCGATCTCACTCAACAACACCTCGTCATCATTTACCCCCAAGCAGAGGCCGATTTCGAACTCAAGGGGGCTTTAATCCATTGGCTCCCTAAGTTCCATGGGCTAGCCGGAGAGGATCCCAACCAACACCTCATGGAGTTCCACATTGTTTGTGCCACCCTCCGACCACAAGGAGTGGATGAGGATTCGGTGAAACTCCGTGCTTTCCCATTCTCCTTGGAATGAGCCTCCAAGCAATGGTTGCTCAACTTACCCGACGGGGCGGTTAATTCATGGCTTGTAACACCCCGATCTTTTTAGGTCCTAATTAAAGGAAATTAAGGGTAATGGACTTTAATTGGAACTTTGGGTTTGAGTGAACATGTTTCCCCTGGCTTAAATATCTATGCTATGTGTTTTTATGAGTATTTATGCGTATTTATGTGCTTTGATGTTACATTAAGTCATTATGGGTATATGAATGTTAGTATGCGAGTTGGGACACTTTAGAAGTGTTTTGGGGCATTTTTCACGCCCAGTAATCGATTACAGCTCCTTGGTAATCGATTACAGCAGGTCAAGTTTCAGTATTTGGCTTTTTCGAAGGCCTGTAATCGATTACAAGTTCGATGTAATCGATTACACAGCGCGCAAATGAGAGTTTCGGGTGTTTTAAGTGACGGGTGGGCCCACGATGACTCTTAAAACCTAATAGCTCAGCATATAAAAAGATAAACCCTATTTTTCCAGCTCATTTGGTCAGAAACACTCTCCCTCTTCATCTAGAGCCTCCATTGTTTTCTCTTCAAGAACCCTCATAGCCATAGCCATTCCACGTCAAGAAAAACCCACAAATACTCACCCAATCCCAAAGATAATTACATATTATTGATCCTCTCACCAAGCCGGACGTTTCTACCGGTTGCTTTTCTCCGAAAAGGGTCATAGTTGGAGTCGAGCCGTTCGTAAAACTAGGATTCCGTCTTAAAGCAAGGATTGTCTTCAAGAGGTAGGGGTTAGGCATTCTAATCGTTATGTATTTGCATGATTATTGATAAATTAATGGAGTATTGAATGTAGGAGGGCGTGGTTAATAAAGACGTCACTGGGTGGCGCGTGGTTAATAAAGACGTCACTGGGTGGCGCGTTACAGAGTAGCCTTCGGCTTGTGATTGAGGCTGTAGGCGGGGGTTGACATCCTCAGCGCTACAGGTCCTTCACTTGCAGTTGGTGAATATCCCCCTCTCCCATTAGATTAGGATGAGCTCATGCCTAGGGGTCGGTGCAGCGGAGGTTTACAGGAGGGTGGACAGGCCATAAGACATAATAAGAGATAAAGTGATAATGAGTTACAGTTCAGTAAAGTGTCAGAGAACAGCATGATAATTTATTTAAGTTTCCCTATATGACTAGATGGCACGTAGAGTACACACACGAAGGCTATAAATTATGTATATTGTATGTATGATGTAAAATGAACAATAGGCACTTAGGTAAGTCGTTCCGGGAAAGATAATTTTAGAACTTATATCTGAAATTGAATTCATTCATGTCACACCGATTTTATTAATAAACCCGGAGCGGCTCCCTACTGAGTTACTTCCCAGTACTCACCCTCGTTTTTCCCCATGTTAGATGATGAGGTTCTACAGGACACAGGAGCGGATAAGGAGCTCGCGCAGCTTTAGTTCTTTGCAGTTTATTTATTCATTCTAGTCTTATCAGTTTCTGCTTTTACGTTATGGATTATATTTACTTCAGACGTTAGCATTTATTTACTGTGTTTACTTTGACTCCGGACATATGTTAGCCGGCATTTATGTTTTCAGTTTATGGATTTGTATGGTGGAGTCTTATGGGTCTCAGTTTTAGGCTCATGAGATGACACCTATTATTACTATTTACTTTCTTGGTTGTGTGTTTGGGGAGACTATGTTTGTTTATTTCTATTTAATTTATGAGGTATTATTCAGACTATGTCATGTGTCATATATTATCGCTATACTATACGCAATGCCTTATATTGATATTCCGCAAACGATTTTCGAAAAAATTCTCCATGTATTTTCCGCGTACAAGTATTTTAAAAACAAGTATAAGTATGATAACAGGAGGTAACCCTTATGAAATGGCCCTAAATGACTATAGCACTAGGGGCTATCTAATAGGGTGTTACATGGCTCACCATGAAGCGGGTATTCTTGGAAATATTTTCCCGCTTCAAGAACTAGCTCCATCCGGAAGGAAATATGTGGAATC